>PVIJ01016800.1:0-31548 GCA_004024925.1 Scalopus aquaticus | reverse complement strand
TCTTTTTTTTTTTTTGGCTTACCACAACTGACTAGCAGGTGCTGTGTTTTAAGATGCCAGGAGAACCCAAGAGAAAGTCAAGTCTTGGGATACATGTAAAATCTCACTTCTCCAAGAAAGTTTTTTTCTCTAAAAAAAAGATCCTTAAACATGTCCATGTTCTAATCCCCAGAAGCTGTGACTCTGATGTGGTACATGGCAAGGGGGGATGGATGGATCTAAGGTTGCTAATCAGGTGATTTGAAAATGCTATTATCCTGGATTTTCTGGGTGACACCAAATGGAATCACAGGTGTCAGACAGAGGATCAAGCAGGGAGAGATTGTAGATGTTACGCTCCTGGATCAGGAGATTGAGGAAGGGGCCACTAGCCGTAAATGCAGATGCGCCCTAGAAGATGGAGAAAACAAGGAAATAGGTTCTTCTTTAGAGCTTCCAAAAGGAATGCCAACATTTTAGCCCCCACGTGGGCAAGGCTCTGAACCAGAGTGCTGGCCTGTCTAAACAGGAGTGACAATGGGAACAAATTCCCTGTGTTGGCATTTGGAACAGTTTATCACCATCGAGGGAGACAGTTGGGGAACCTAAGAAGCCCTCTGAAATTTTCGGTTAGGCTGAAACCATTTTGGAATGGTGGCAAGTGGAAGTGCATGTGTACGTTCTGAGCTGTCCAGATGTGGTTTTTTTCAGGCAGGATCCAAAACAAGTGAATCTGAAAGAATCAGCCTCCCCCTAGCTCTGCTTTTATCTTTTGGTTCGCTTTTCTCTCTTTTTGCTTTTCTCCCTCTCCTGTGTATTCCTCCTTTCTCATTTTTGCTTCCCTTGTCTTTCAGTTCTTTCCTCAAATCTCTATTTTCCACTTCCTCCTCCTCTCTATCTCTCATCCTGTTCTCCCTCCCTCCCTATTTCTCTTTTCCTCTCCATGCCAGAGTCAGTTTTCTTATTCTCTTATACCGATATGTAAATACATATATTGCTGGGAAAAAAAAAACAAAAAACAAATCCATTCCATCCCCAATACTCACCTTGCTTGCATTTATGATCCAATGTTTAGTGGGTAAATGTGTTCTGAAATTATTTTTAGGGGAGCTGACTATCAGCTTCCAAGGTCCTAGACATTTCTTGGGCATCAAAAAAGAAAAGCTCTAAACGCAGACTTGCATTACTATTTATTAGCATCAAATCTATGAATGGAGAAGTTTCACTACCCAAGGAGAGAACCCTAGGGAGTAGGGAGCAGAACTTGTAATTTCCAATTACAGACATCCATCAAACCTGCGTCATTTGCCCAATTTCCCCCCTTGATTCCTCCAGGAAAGGTATCTCGTGGAAGGCATCTGTGCTGAAACCCTCTGAGAATGAGCCCATAGAGAACTCACCAGACACCTGCAGTGCCCTCTGTTCTAGGCTCTGCCTTACCAGCCTTAATCACACCGTGGCACAGGATAAACCCCAGGGAGGATAAAAGACAATTACTGGTTCTAACCATGTCCAAATAGAGAGCTATGTAACTTCATGACCTCTGGGGATTTAGGTAGAACTTCTCCCACTTCCAAGGGGTCTTATCGGGCCCTATTCACCAGGTAAATCAAAGGAAATGTTTCACTTTTGTGTTTCTTCTGAACTCTGATTACACTTCATTATGAAATGCAAAGTAGAAAGGGGCAGGGATAATCTTTTGTTGGAAGTTTTATTGCATTCTTGAAAAGCTTAGGTTTGGTTACCTCCATCAGATAAAAAGTTTCCAAGGAAGGAAGATAAAAAGGGAGGAATGAAGAATGTTTAGTAGGAAAAGCAGTATTAAAAAAAAACAGAAAAAAATGTTGACACATCAATTCAGAAACAATTGACTCTGAAAAATAGAAAATATTCAGTTTCCTTGAAGCTGATCTTTTGAAGAAAATTACTTTTATTGTGGCATTGTGCTTTTTAGGGATGGGATGTATAGGACAAGTAAAGAAGCACTGATAGCTTGAGATAATCATTTTTTTAAAAATTGAAATAACATTGGTTTACAATACTGTATATGATTCAGAAATATAAGATCATATGTTTTCAGATGTATGTTAGCACACCATGCCCACCACCATGGCACCCGTAGTCCTCCAGCATAGGAGTTAATAATAGTTTTCTAAAAAAATTATTTTATTGCATCATTCATTTTTGTAGAGTAATTGGTTTCTCCCCTCAGTTGTAGTCCTTATAGTTCTCCTACCACCATACCACATATAAACCATCACCATTCTCCCTTGTGCTCTGCCCTTCCCTGTTCTGACCTCTCTCCTTCCTCCTCCCTTGCTTCAGAAGGAGATAATAATCTTTGAGGGTTTATTTTGGCCTCTTTTATATCTAAGGTTTAAGAGGTGGTAGTTAGATTAGAGCAAAGCTCACATCTAGGCAGCTTGTTCTAAACTGTGACAACCCTGTACAGCTGCCACAACTTCCCTGGAGCAGAGGGACTCCAGAGACTCAACTCCACACTCTTTAAGTCCAACAACATTCCAGACAAAGGCCAGAGAAGAAAGTTAGAAGAATATTTGCTGGTCCAGCTCAGCAAACTCAAAGTGGACCATAAGCTAGCTTGGCTACAGACACTTGGTTCTCTGAGATGGTTGGTGCACTGGGAATGGGAACCCCAAGGTGGGGCAAGTAGGTAGGTCAAACAGACAAAAAGCTTGGAGATGTGTGTGTGGTGGGTTTGGACAGACAGGAATACAGTGAGGCAGGATGGAAATACTTTAGATTAGATGAAGGTCTGGTAGACCGAAGCTGTAGACTGAAGAAAGACTGTGCAGGCTGAAATCCATATAGTCATCTCCAACTCTTGTGTCTCTTAGACAGACTTCAGTATCTCTTACCTAACCAACTGTGACCACTTCCTAACTTGTCTCCCTCCTCAAGGGCTTGCATCCCATCGAGCCATCCTTGACCTGCTGAAATTTCCACGTACCACTGCTAGCACATGCTCATTATCCATTCTTCACCTATTGGGACAGTTTTAAATATGACACTGTCATTTTTTCTCTTCAGATCCTTTAAGGGCTTTCCCTTTCTTATTGAATAAAGTATAAATTGTTCAACATGGCTTCCAAGGTTCTGCATGACCATTTCTATTAATTTCTCTGGTTCCATTCTTTTTTTTTTTTTAAAAGATTTATTTATACATACAAGCTGGGGTACAGGCCAGAGGCGTGGGGCGGTGAGAGGGTTCACCAGAGACAGAGTGGGGAGTAGAACAGGCAGATCAGAAATACACTGCTGAGGGGAGCAGCGGGCGAGGCAGGAGAGGTCTGCCGCACCATGTGGGATTCTCCCCGGCGTCGAACTCTCATTGCGCTCTGCCGACAGCTCCACAGTGCAGCGCTCAACTGCTGCGCCACCAGGGAGGCCCTTTGGTTCCATTCTGAACCTCTTCCCCTGTTGAAGTGTACACTTCAGCCACTCTAATTTTCCTGATAATAGTTTGCCAAGTTTGTTATTCTTTCTCTTCTTCATGTATTATACTGTTTATATGTCTTTCTCTCTTACAAATTCTCTGTCTCTGTGCTGCCCACATCCCCTTTGTTTGTATTTTCTAGGGTTTCTGTTTTTATTTATGAGCAACAGAAATTCAGCTATTCTTTGATAAGTGTTTTTATTTCCTGGGGACAAGTAGCAACTCTTCTCCAAGTTCCAGATGAATGACGGGAGGGAGGTGGTATCTGAGACAGGCCTCAGTGTTACAAGAGAAACCTCATGGTGTACTGGAACCAGGTTTTAGACTTGCAGTTCATGGGTTGAATCCTATTTGGCCATTCTCTTTTGAGTCATTCTCTGACTCCAGTTTAATGGGGAAAATACTATCTAATTCAAGAATTATTGGGAGAATCAAATGAGCTTATGAATGTGGAGATTCTTGGGGCCTCCCTGGTGGCCTAGGGGTTAAGTCTCAGTGCTGTCACCCGATCGCCTCTGCCATGGCCTGAGTTCAATCCCCGGCCAGGGAGCTGACCCACATGGCGTAGCGGACCTTTCCTGTCTTGCCCACTGCTAGCAGTGTATTTCAGTAGATCTGCCTGTTCTGCTCCCCACTACTGTCTCTGGTGAATCCTCTCACCCCCCACACCTCTGGCCTATATCCCAGTTCTTCTATGCATAAATAAATAAATCTTTAAAAAAGTAAATGTGGAGATTCTTTATAAATAAATGAGTCTGTAAATAATAAGAATCCTCATTTATATTCCCAAAGGAGTTGACTATCTTTAGTATCTGGCAAAGGCACATCTCCACTGGGGATGGTTAAGGGAAAGTCAATAAATATTCCCAAATTATCCTTCACCAGAAACTTGTGTCCCCTGGGTTCCCAACCTGGCTGGTTAAGAGGGAGACCTCTGTTGTTGCCTTGGGTCTGGTTACAAAGAGTATGTATCTCCCACTCAGATTGTTGCTCATGACCTTTTTCCCTGTCCAAACTTGAAGTCTTTTGGAGAGAAAATGAAAAATTAGCTCATTTTCTGAAGCTGGCAGTATTTGAATTTATTACTCCTGAGCTAGGTAAGGGCAGTGCTTATAGACTTCATTCAGCATACGTGTGTGTGTGAAGGGGGGATTCTTTACAATATCTTACAAATTTATGCCAGTTCCTTTATTTACTTCTGCTGTGTCACCTAAAATAAGTTAGGAGGATATAATAACTATAATTCCTTGATGTCTGTACTTTCCTCTTTAGGAAACTGTTCTCTCTTTCATAGATTTACTGAAGATCTGGTCTGCATCCAAACCACCCGGTTAAAAACTAATGGTAATAATATGTATTTTTTGCAAGTAGTTGTAAACATGCCTATATATAGGTTTTTTTTGTTCTTTCAAATATTATAACATTCTTATGAGCTCATTTATTAGCTATGTGATATTACTTCCAACAAACATGTACTACAGTGCCTAACCATCCCTCCCTTATTGATAGAAGCCACTGGTCTGTCAAAAACATTGGCCAGAGTCTGATCTGCTTTTGTCCTGGAACACTGAGAAATTTACACTATGAGCAGCTATTTTTGTAAATCTAGTAGCTTCTGTTCTAGTCTCTTAATTTGACTCCAATCACCTGATTAAGGGTTGAGGCAGTAGCATCCACACAAAGGCTTTTGGGGAATTAGGGATCCCGTGTTTTTAATGAGGAGCACATATTTTCCATCAAAACATGTTCTGATAGAGGCAATTTAGCATGGTGCATAGGAACGTGGATTTTAAATCAGTTAAATCTGAAACTGAATGATCTGATATGTCCATCACATTCATCATGTATGATTTTAGGCAAATTGCTTATACACTCTAAGCCCTAGTTTCTAACTGGTTAAATGAGAATAATGGCCTTTTTGTGGTCCTGATACACTGATAAGATATGAAGTACATGTTCACAGCAGTGGACCTCTGTTATTCACATGAAAAAACATGACTTAGAGATTATTGTTACTATAATTTTATTGTTATTATTATTGATATCATCATCAGCACATACGCTGAATCCATAGATTTTTCACTCATCCTTAAACTTTCTGATTTTCATCTTGAACTGCATGTATACTCTCAAGCTGCAAGGGTTGTCTTACTTGAGGTTATATTTCATTAGGGCATCTAATACAAGGCAAAACACAATTGTAAAACTAAATAGACACTGGATCAAATCCCAGATTTAACTTAAACTAGTGCTATGACACTGTTAAAGTTTCATCACTGTCTTAATATTTTCCTCCCTAAATGAGGATTGGAATGACTATGTTCAAGTGGGAAGAGTGAACAATGTTTGAAAAGCAGTTGGTGAAAATTAGGTGCTATTGAATTTTGTTAGCAATATAACAATTCTAGTCCTTGAACAGTGATCTCAACCAAATTAGGAAGACAGTAAATTTGTCTTCAGTGTGGGTGGCCTCTGCCTTCATTCTTCCTGTAATCTCTAGTCCTCTCCCTTCCTCGCTTTGTCTGAGGAGGGCAGTGCCCTTGTTCTGCCATCCAAATCCAGCCCCCAAATACAAGTGGTTCCCTGTCATTCCATCCCAGTGAATATCAGCCAATACATAGGACAAGCTCCCAGAAATACTTATCTTTAAACCTACACTATAGTTGGGGCCTTATGATCTTTTCTGTCTTTCTGAAAAATTTTCCAGTATTAGTAGCCTAATGAGGATGGTGGTTTGGATAGGGGTGTGGAAGGCTCAAAGTTCTGTAAATTGTATTAATAAACAGGTAAGAAAAACTAACGCAGGAAATGGAGTGTTCCATCACTCATTTTTCATAATCCATTTATGATGGGGCAGGATTATGTTCAATGCACTGGAATCTGTGCTGTAAGTCTTCTGTCTCCAACACTTAGTAGAAAGAAAGATAGTAGAAAACTATCTTTCACTTGTTTCTGGGAGACCTAATGGTGAAACATTTGTGACTATTCTAATTTGATACTTTGTTCCAGATATTATCTGTAGTTAATTGACTAACATGACTTTTTGTGGTTTTGTTGTTAACATATTGCTGGAGTGATAGTAATCTTAATGTACCTTTATTTTAATATAATTACATACAATGTAATCAAATAGTATTGTCTTTTATATTTATGTTGTCTGCTTGGGGATCTCAATAAAAAATGCCCTAAGATCATAGACATAACCTACTCACATTTAGGTTTCTAGTATATATTTTAATCTATGTATTTTTTAATGTATGGTGTGAGGTGGGGATATAATGCTGTTTTTCCCTTGGGGCTGGCCAACTGCCTCAGCTCTACTTACTGAAGAGTCTGTCATTTTCTCCGAATTTATGCCACTTCCATCAGTTGCCAAGTCCTTCTCATACATGTGTTTCTAGATTTCCTATTTTCTTCTGCTGTTTTATTGTAAAACACATGATTTCAATATAACTTTATTAGCTTTGATATGCAACAGTGAATGCCCACCTTTTCTCTTATAATATTTTGATTTGAGAAACAGCTATCTTATAGGCTATTTTAGAGACATTGAAATTATTAGAATTCCTCTAAAATAAGTTTTGGCTTCTAGGTTGTACTTCTGTCAATGTGATGCCACATGGCAGCTAAATAACATGGAACTTTCAGATCATGGGTAAACTTGGTTTTGAGCAAGATCTGATGTAAATTTCTTAAAGAAATTATCATGAATTTAATTGGCTATGACATCTCTTGGTGATCACTAAATTCATATTGCATATGAACCAGTCATCTGTGATAGCTTCTGGGTATGCAACTGATAAACAGATCAGAAATAATCATGGGGATGCAAAACTGAACAGATAATTACACACAAAATTATTGTAGACAATGAAATCTCTGAGGCCAAATAATGTGTTTTGCTTCCAGAGAACAAACTCTGGAGTCAAAATGCTTAGGTCCAAATCTTACTTTTTTTCTTCTTACTTCTGTGACCATTGCCTTTCTCATCTGTGCCATCTGAAAAGTAAAAATAGCAACAGTACCCACCTGGCTCATATGTTTAAGACTGCTGAATCAGTTACTACATGAAAGATAATGGAACAACACATAAGGTCACTTTTGATAAACATTGACTATTAGTATTATTCAGAGACTGGCACCAGATTGAGAGAGAAAGTGGCTGTATGTCATAAGCATGCATGTTTTTACATTTACCCAGCAAAATATGCATCAAATATATGAAAATATGAATGAAGATATTCTCTAAATCACAAGACATTCTACTTTTTCCTCTTCAACTTTCTCTACCAGTCCTTGTCATCTGATATACCATTATGAGCCCTGAGAACCAGAGCAGCGTGTCCGAATTCCTCCTCCTGGGGCTCCCTATCTGGTTGGAGCATCGGAATGCATTCTTCGCCCTGTTCCTGGGCATGTACCTGACCACGGTGCTGGGGAACCTGCTCATCATCCTGCTCATCAGGCTGGACTCGCGCCTCCACACCCCCATGTACTTCTTCCTCAGCCACTTGGCCCTCACTGACGTCTCTTTCTCATCAGCCACTGTCCCAAAGCTGCTGATGAACATGCAGACTAAGCACAAATCCATCTCTTATGCAGGGTGCGTTTCACAGACCTATTTTTTCATATTATTTGCTGATTTAGACAGTTTCCTAATCACGTCGATGGCCTATGACAGATACGTGGCCATCTGTCACCCTCTGCACTATACCACCATTATGAGTCAGCGCATTTGTGTTGCATTGGTAGCTGGGTCCTGGGTCATTGCTAGTGCTTGTGCTCTTTTACATACCCTCCTCCTAGCCCGATTGTCCTTCTGTGCTGACCAGACTATTGCCCACTTCTTTTGTGACCTTGCTGCCCTGCTCAAGTTGTCCTGCTCAGATACCTCCATCAACCAGTTGACAATATTCACTGCAGGATTAGCAGCCATTATGATTCCATTCGTATGCATCCTGATTTCTTATGGCCGTATTGGAGCCACCATCTTACACTTTCCCTCCACCAAGGGCATCTATAAAGCACTGTCCACTTGTGGGTCACATCTCTCAGTGGTGGCTCTCTACTACGGGGCAATTATTGGTCTATATTTTCTTCCCTCATTCAACAATACCAATGAAAAAAACATAATTGCTTCATTTATGTATACAGTGGTCACTCCTATGTTGAACCCCTTCATTTATAGCCTGAGAAATAAAGACATGAAAGGGGCCTTGAGAAAAATCTTGAGTAAGAAAACGTATTCTTCCAACTGATATTTGCCTTTAAAAAAAATCCACAGTCTTATTTCCTCAAAAATATGTCAATTCTGGGCCTCCCTGGTGGCGCAGAGGTTGAGCGCTGCACTGTGGAGCTGTCGGCAGCGGCGACGTGAGTTCGACGCCCGGCTGGGGAGAATCCCACATGGTGCGGCAGACCTCTCCTGCCTCGCCCGCTGCTCCCCTCAGCAGTGTATTTCTGATCTGCCTGTTCTGCTTCCCACTCTTGTCTCTGGTGAACCTTCTTGCCGCACCACGCCTCTGGCCTGTACCCCAGCTTGAATGTATAAATAAAAAATAAAATCTTTAAAAAAAAATATGTCAATTCAAAAAACTGAAAAGACCCCTCTTGTCCCTTCTTCCCACAGCTATCATGGCAAAGCAAAGGTTTTACTGACATTATTCTTGCACTTGTTGTGGGAAATAATAAAACAGGATATGCTCATTGCTTTTATAATTTACTCTTTTTTTGGCTACTGGGATTGGAAAATATTTTGAGCATTCTGTGTCACTTGGGGCTGATATAATGAAATGGAAGCCATCAGGGCTGACCCTTTCCCACATTTTAAAGTATTAAAAAATACGTTTCTCCTTTGACATCTCCATTTTTAAGGAATTTTCCATTTTGGTGACAATATAGATTGTCATTCTTCCAGGAACCCAGACATCCTGGGTCTTGAGTGCTTTTAGAACTTTTAGGAAGAACCTATTAACTTTTACTCTCCTTAAATAATAATTAACACATTCCTTTTTGTCCTTTAGGAATACAGCTTACACTTCCCTTCTTCCCAAACACATATAAAAAATCAGCAACAAAACAAATGTCACCTTACTTGCCTCAGTACTGATCTCATTATATATTAAAAGTGACAAGGACAATAATAACTTATGTGGAACACTGTCCTGAGGAAAAATAATTAGTTGAATACAGAGGCACGGGATATGAAAAACTTCTAAGAGAAGGCATTGCTTTACCTGAGAACCTGAACAAGGCAAATATATCAAAACACAAAGTTCTGTCATGTCCTGTTAATCACAGAAGGAACAGCGTGTATCAGGATGTTAAACTAGAAGTTTCAACTCAGGGGCCAAGATTTAATAGATACCAGACACCAAAGTAGTTGTAAGTCACAAAAATGTTTATGGAAAATGCCAAATAATCAATTTCATAACTCTTGGCCCTCTCAACTATGAAAAGTTGGAGATGAGAGTCTCGTACAGAGATTTCCTTTGGATAAACTTGTTCAGTAGTCCCCAAATCCTCTCAGCAGAGAGGGAGCACTTCCCTCCTCATCTCAAGCTTTATGAGAGAAGCTTCAACAGAACCATTCAGAGAATATAACATATATCCCCTGATTTATAAGAGAGAGAATAGGAAAGACAAAATGGAGCAGGGGGTTAGAGAGATAGAGATAAAATATATATTATATTTGAAAAATATCTTCATTTATTTTCACAGTGTGACAGTAACAGAAAAAATTTCCTGTGGATGACAAGTAGATTATATGAAAGAGAACTGACATGAAACTCATTTCAATTCTACCCAAGAGACATCATTGAAAGTCTAGGACACATCAAGGAAGAATAAGGGGTCTGTAGGGAATGTGCCACCACAAAGCCAGGGTCTAGGAGTATAGTTATATCATGGGGAGGCAGTCTGGGTGTCTAAATATTCCCTAGCTTGGAAGTGATGAGAAATTTTGACCTCCATCCAGACGAAGAGATGCCAAAACCTCCTTAATGTGGTCACAACCAAGAAGTGTATTCTTGTCCCACCTTTCTTATTCTTCCTCCCATATTTCGTCCCCACAATAGATGGAAATAAATAAGCCATTATGAGTCCTTTCTGGACCTGACATTCTTACCTGCAGCTGGGTCCAATGAGAGAAAGGGAAATTTAACTACAGAGCTGAGACATAGTTGTGATGGAAAACAATCTTCACATGTTCTAATACCTAAGAGTTAGAAATTTGGGGCCCGTAAAGGTTTGTTTTTGTTTTGTTTTGAGGATTTAAAACAATTGTCAACTATATAAACTTCGAAAGAATAGCAGGGGAAAAGGGTATCAGAAGTAGCCCTTATTCATTATTTCAAGTATTAACTGTGGGATATCAGATTATAGTTTTGAAAATTATTTACTTCTTCCTCCTCACTTCCATGGCAAGAATATACTTTCCTAATCTACTGATGTTAGGTTTCCCCTTGTGACTTAAGGATTTTTTTCCTACTCATGTGTATCTGTGTGCACTTGCCACTAAAATGTTAGGTAACAAAAACCACAGCATTTCAGCAGCATCCTATGGTACACATTTATGTCACTTATGACGTAATTGAGGCTTTGCTGCTCTAGCTTACGCTGATCGAGCTTGGGATGGTAGATTTTCTGGTCTTGGCTGGTCTCACCCAGGCTGTCTGTTGTTAACTTAGCATCATCATCTGCTTCTAAGATTTCCCCTGCCTTGTAGTGATGAGGGTGGAAACTATGTTTTCTGCATTTTTCTTTTCAGTCTTTTTCATGTTCAATACTTTCCAGTGAGAGGAACTCATGAGATATTGAGGAGGCAGAAGAGGAAACTCCATTATACTCTTTTGAGACAGTGATAGCCTGAAACAAGGGAAGGTGTGAGATGCACAGTAGCTTCCCACTGAGCTACTAAGAGCCACCTGCATTACTGCTACAGATAGAGACATTGTGGGAGCATTTTAATGATTCTTGAGATTGCAGTTACGACTCCTAACCTTTGAAGCTGAAATCTTCATTCATTTTTAACTTTCAAGGGCAAATTCTCTGACCTCTCTTCTCCAGTTCCTGCATAATTTTATATGCAAACACTTCTGTTCTCCTCTCCTGAACAAATCATTACAGATACACCCCAAACTTCAAACTTACCCATTATTTACTTGCATCTGTTTTTGTATCAATAAGGATAATTATGGTTGTTCTAATGGTCCAAGGTAGGTCTTCTAATGGCCAAATAGCTTTGGATTATGTGGCAATTCAGAAACGAGTTTTAAGTCTCTCTCAGGGAAGCAGGTTATTTGCTTCCATAATTTGCTTCCAGACAATACAGGAGAAGACACTCATGTTTCCCTTAACAATTCTGGTCTAGAAACTACACGTAATCTCTTCCCCTGGGAGAACATACCATGTAGCCACACCTAGATTAATAGGAAGTGTGGCAATTGCCTTCCCGTGGTTAACTTCATTCTTGGGAAGCAGGTCTTGGAATTTGGCAGATAGCCAGTCATCCCTGGCACAAAAATACAATAAACATAGACTAAGGTCCTATACCTTATAAGTAATCAGGGAAGGAGAAAGTAAAACCACAATAAGGCATCATTTTCTATTCACCATAACTGCAAAAATTAATCAGTCTGTCAATGCTAAGTGTTGGTGCAGATGGAACCCTCATGCTCAGATGATGGTTTAAATCAGTATAACTCACTTTTCTAGGGCAGTTTTAGGTTATAGACAACTTGAGCAGGTTTCCTTCTCTCCCACCCCTAACGACTTCTCCCTTCATTAACATCTTGCATCGGGTTGTACATTTGTTGTGATTTAAACAATATCGATATCAACTGAAGTACACAGCCTAAACTGGCATTCACTCTTCATGTTTTACAGATTGTTTTGGTCCTTGACAGATGCATAATGACATGTATCTGCTGTTACCGCATCATATAGAATAGTTTAACTGCCGAAAATTTCCCTTTGCTTTAGCTATTCACCAGTCACCCCCTGATCTCTGAACCTCTAGTAACCACTGATCTTATAGAGTCTCTTGATCTCTAGTCCAGACTGATCCCTAAGCTATAGTTGTCTTTTCCACGATGTCACAAAGTTGGAATAGCAAGGATGTAGCCTTTTTAGAGTAGCTCTTTGGTACAATTATTAGAAAAGAGTTTAGTAGAGAAAGCTAAGTTAATATGTAGGCATATGCATGCCTATAATCTAGTAATTTTTCTTCTGGGTATAAAATTTATGGACGGAATATAAGAATAGGACAATAGCATTGTTCATAATAGCAAAATTCTGAAAAAATGCGGTAAAAAATAAAACAGATAAATGTTTTATAGTGTCACAGTGAATATTACACAATATGGATGAATTTCACAAGGACATTAGACAAATAAAAACAAAACCTAGAAGAATGAGTATAGTATTATTCCATTTACATACAATTTTAAAGCAGGCAAAATTGAAGGATCAATACAGAAGGGTTGTAATAAGTCTTCCTCCATGACACTTTAAAATGAACAAGAAAACTAAACAGAGAGGAAACTACACCTAAGCTGAAGCAGACACTGAAGAAAGAGGGCCAGATTAGCCCAGTGACAGATGAATGGGTTAAGAAGATGTGGGGTGTGTGTGTGTGTGTGTGTGTGTGTGTGTGTGTGTGTGTAATGGAATACTACTCAGCTATTAAAAAGGTGAAATCTTGCCATTTGTAACAACATGGATGGAAACAGAAGGGATTATGCTAAGCAAAATAAGTCAGAAAGATAAAGACAAATATCAGATGACTTCATTCATATGTGAAATTTAAAACAGAAAACACATACCAAGCAAAACCAAACCAAAACCTGCCCTTGAATATGACTCCAAAACTTAGGTTACCAACAGGAGAGGGTATATGGGTATGGGGTAGCATCAAGCGTGTGTGTGTGTTTGTGTGTGTGTGTGTGTGTGTGTTGGGGGGTGATGTACAGGTCCAGTGTATTATGGTGGAGAATTTTTGGTGCTTTGATGGTGGGCTCACTGTGATAACATACATTTGTGAGATTATGAAACTACACATCTAAAACATACACAGTGTTGCAAACCAACATTATAGCAATAAGCATAATTTTTAAAAAGAAAAAGAGTGTCACAACAAAATTCAGTAGGAAACATCTATTCAGAGAAGAAATGATACTCATGTTACATGTGTAGGATGAAGTAGGTCTTATGTCCAATAAATGAGAGCAATGCTTATCTTGGTGAAAATATTCCTTTAGTGAGTATGTTCCTTAGAGCTCCTTTCATGTCCTGATTCCTCAGACTGTAGATGAAGGGGTTCAGCATGGGGGTGACCAGCGTGTACAGTACAGCCACGATCATATCCTTCTCATTGGAGTTACTAGATGAGGGTAAAAAGTACAGACCAATAATTGATCCGTAGTACAGAGACACCACTGAGAGGTGGGAGCCACACGTGGACAGGGCTTTGCAGATGCCCTTGGTGGAGGGGACCCTCAGGATGGTGGCCCCAATGCGGACATAGGAGACCAGGATGCAGATGAACGGCACAGTAATGACCACCACTCCCACGGTGAGAATAACCAGCTCATTGATTGTGGTGTCTGAGCTGGACAGCTTGAGTAAGGCAGAAAGGTCACAGAAGAAGTGGGGGATAACGTTGTCTCTGCAGAAGGAGAGACGCGCCAAGAGGAGGGTGTGGGAAAGGGCACTGGCAATAGACAGGATCCAGGACATAATTACCAGGAGGAAGCACAGGTTCTCACTCATGATGGTGGTGTAGTGGAGGGGATGGCAGATGGCCACGTACCTGTCATAGGCCATGGAGGTGAGAAGGAAGCTGTCAATATCACCAAAAAATAAGAAGAAATATACCTGGGAAACACAGCCTGCATATGAGATGGATTGGCTCTGTGTCTGCATATTAAAAAGCATCTTTGGAGCTATGACTGATGAGAAAGAGATGTCAGTGAGGGCCAAGTGGCTGAGGAAGAAGTACATGGGGGTGTGGAGGTGCGAGTCCAGCCTGATGAGCAGGATGATGAGCAGGTTCCCCAGCACCGTGGTCAGGTACATGACCAAGAACAGGGTGTAGAATAAGCTTTGTTTCTCTGGCCTGATGGGGAGCCCCAGCAGGAGGAATTCAGATGCACTACTCTGATTGTCCTTCCTCATGGTCTTCCTTTTTGCTAGAGAGGAACCATGAAATAATTATGATGATTACATAGTATACCATGGTTTGAACTAATCAGTGCAAGAATTTTAACATTTATAGTGGATGCTTTTTTGCCCCACTGATGTGCAAATTATGGCTTGACATAAGGATATTATGCGTCCATATAGAAACCAATATTTTGGTGAAACTATGAAACAGCAGAATGATGATCATATCTAATCAGGATTAAACAAGAGGCAAAAAATCTGAGATTGGGAAGCTAGAGTGTAAGCATAGGTCATAACCAGTTACTGGAAACTCTAGTAGAGACTCCACATTGGTCAGTTGACCCTTCCTGATCTTGTGCATTCCTCTCACACATGCTTTGGTTGATGTTCTTTGCCCAGGGATTCGATTGCATAAGGCAAAGCAAATCCTGGCTGCTCTAGATCACATTAGCTGTCCAGATGTGGAGAATTGGTGGGACATCATATGTTAATTCATTAAGACAAGGTCACTAATGACTAGAGTCTGTCAAAAAATAAACGATCTAGTGAAATAACTCTTAAATAAGTCATCAATCCCTACTTTAATTTAATTCCTCCCCACTCCTTAACATTTTTAGTCTACCATCAGTCTTTCTAAAGGGATTTTTAAGGAATGTGTAGAAAAAAATTCACTGCTTTTTCAGTTTCCTACCATGTCATTCATTCTAAATAGATCACTCTTAGTCAAGTTTTGGAATACCAGGAAATACCTTGGTTTTTCCAGGCCTCTCCTGCATCTGTCAAGGAATAAACTGTTGTAATGTCTGTCCATCATAGTTATCAAATAACACCTCCCTTTTCATAATTTCTAGTCTAGGTTTTCTGGCAGTGGTTCAACATGAATATTTCCTTGTCATTTTCTAACATTTATACGATGTTACTACATTTCATTCTCTTTCTTCGGCAGGTCACATATTCTTAGACCTGCCCATGTGAACACTGCAAGATAGTAAGAACAGAGAACACTGTGGTCTCTTCACCAAAAAATAGAGCCACTATTAAAGATTTATATACATGTCTCGCACCTTGAGATCCAAGAAAGTGCCTTCCTGTAAATTTCACCATTCGTCTTGTGATGAATGATGTGCCAGTTCTCCCTCTTTGATGTCTCTATACTTGCCACATTTTTCAGTCCACTACATTAAAAATCCTGTTAACTTTATTATGTAAAATAAATTACAGAGTCAGGGTTGTCAGTATTTACCACATTAATAATAATTAATTTGTCACAATAAAAGTGCTAACTAGCTGTCAGATGGACAGTTAAGTTGTTTCTGGCATTTTTTTATTTCCAACAATACTTTATTAATCCTTTAAAATCAGCAAGTTTATGTGCACTTTACACATTAGCATATATATTACAACATATATATTACAGGATAAATTCTTAGGAAAGGGGTTGGAGGAGATACACAGATATAGATATACATGTATGTATACATATATATACACACACACACACACAGACACACATAAAATCTCCACAATTTTGATAGATGTTGTTAAATTCCAATAAGTTTATGTGGTAAGGAAACCTTTTCTTACAGATTCTTTAAAATGTATCCTGAATACTAAGAGCCTGTAAAGTGCACATAATAAATTGGCTTTCTAGTAAGGACAGTGATGCATGAAGTCTAGAAAAAATTCAGGAGTATGGTCAGAAAGTTATGGGACTGGAGAACAATTTAGGAGCCAGTTGATAAAGCCTTTTCTACTGTAATGGAAAGTTTTGATTCTATTTTCAGAAAATAGAACACCCATGAAAAGGGTGAAGTGACTGAATGCAAAAAAATGAAATAGTTTGTTGGCTGTTAGGTATAGAACAGATTATAGCAAGGCAAGATGGTCAACAGGAGTCTTTATAAGAGACTATTACAGTAGTTCAGTTACAAAATAATACCTGCCTAAACCTAAATCATGGCAGCAAAGATGAAGATAATTGTAAATTTGTGATAAAATTGTATATTGCAAGATATGGAGATTTTTTTTGATGTTCTCTCAAAATTTTAAGGTTCAGCCAAGATAAATTATTCTGATGTCTGTTATACTGTGGTGTGAGGAGTGTCATAACCACGCTGACTCAGTAGCATACACTGGACATACACAAACACACATGGATCATGGTACTGAATGTAAATTCTTTTGCTCTGACAGTGGATGCTCTGGGGTGATGAGCACATACCTTCAGCTACAAGGCATGGGCAGGTTCTTCCATTTCTCTAGAAGACACAGAATGCAGTGAAGAGGTGGAGTTTCTAAGTCTTAAAGATGCATTGTAAAAAGGGAGACGAATTAACAGTTCAAATAAGAGACATAGTGACACACACTTGTTTACAGCTCCTGAGTAATGAGTAACTCATGAGCAGTGGGCTCTCACTTTACAAATCGTGGAGAGGACCCTTGAGGAAACCCCCACCCAGCCCCAAATTAGAGACAAACAGAAAATAATGGCTCCATTTCCTTTGCTTCCCTCCAGGGGAGAACTGCTTGTTGATAGCAGCATGAGGAGCGTTCACCCCTGGAGAAATTATATTTTAATTACAAAGCAGGTACTAAAAACTTGGTGGCTCACAAAGCATTTTGCCTCTTCCTGTGTCATTGAGGAGGAAGTGATTCAGAGTCCGTGACAGACGAAGGTGGAGGTTGATCATGTTAGTCAAAGTTTGTTTCTGTTTCCATGCCCTTTCAAGAGCAGCAGAGACACTCAAATACGTAAGTCTCTGAAAAAGAATGAGAAAATTTATTTATTTATTAGTTTTTGAATAAAACTTTATTGATTTAGGTTTCACTTAATTATGTAATTCCTGGAATACAGTTTCACACCTAAACATATGCACATGCCTCACTCTCCCTTGACTAACATGTTAGTCCCCTGACCCTCGTCAGTACCACCCGCTGGTAACCACCATATTTTTCTGGGTCTAAGAGCTATTTTTATTATGTTTAGCCAGTTTGTTTTCATAGTGATTTATATTCCACATATGAGTAAAACCATAGGGTAATTTTCTGACTTATGTAATTGCATAAAATCACCTCAAGATCCATCCAAATTGTCTCCAAAGGCACTGTTTCATTGTGTTTAATAGGTGAATGGGGTTACTTTGAGTATATTTACACCAGTTGTCTGTTTAGGGATATTTAGGTTGATTCCATATCTTGGTTATTGTGAATAATGCTGTTATGAACATAGGGGTGGGTAAATCTTTTCACGTTAGTGTTTTCAAATTCTTTGGACAAATGTCTAGAAATGGGGTTGCTAGCACCACTGTTGGATAATAGAGGTTTTCCATTTTAGTTTTTTAAGGAATCTCTATACCGTTTTCCATAGAGGTTGTATTAATTCACATCCCCCTCAAAAGTGAATGTGTGTTCTTTGTTCGCCACACCTTTGCCAGCACCTATTTTTTCCAGTCTTTTTGATTGACCATTTAAAAGTGAGAAAATTTAAATCACATTATGACATCCAGACCTGAGTGAATGGAATGTAGTTTCTAACTTGGTCTCCTACCCAAAAGCTATGGAGTGAGTCAGCATTGTCTTGGTGCTATAGTTTATCAAAATACCAGTAAATAACCATTCAAGATATGTAGAAAACATCTTACAAAATGAACTCCAGACTCATTGTAATCCTACACAGCTCCATTCTTCCAAGCAAGTTGGGAGATAAATATCATGTGTGGCTTATTTGAGGTGAACATATGTGACTATTTGTAAGTGTTATGATTTGTTCTTTTTTGTGTTAAAACCAATCTGTACTGGGACTTCTATATGAACGAAGAAGTCTCATAAGATCTTTAGACTTCAAAAATGGTTTCCAAGTGCTGTAGCTCATGGTCTATAATCTGTTGCCCTGATTATAATGCTACACCTGACCTGCCTGTTTTGTTAGAGTTGACAAAGTTGACTTCTTTCTCAAACCAGGCACTTCATTCTTTCCCTACATATGTGAAGATAAAAATAAGATCCATATCATTGCAAGATTTATTATTTGACTAATCAATAGGAGATAGCCAACAGGCATATGAAAAAACTCTCATTATCACTTATCAGGGAAATGACAATCAAAAGCACAATGAGATAACACCTCACACCTGTATAACTGGCCTATATCAAAAAGACAAGAAGCATGTTGGGTCTGTGGAGGAGTTCTCTGGGGTAGAGGTGGGTGGACATTACTTTGTTTTCTCCTTCTGCCTAGTGCCAAGTCACTGGCAAATCCCAGAAGTGCCCACACCGTTATGTAGCCCAATAGAATCAGACTAAGAAACAGACCTTTACAAAACACCGCTCAAGAAATCTAAAGTAATATCTGAACATCAGATTGGGTGCTTTGGAGCTGAGAACAGACCAAATCACCCTAGGCTCATCAGATCCTGGTTGAGGGGTTATTAAGTGCTTCAGAACTATGGGCAGAGGCAACAAACTATTCCCTCCTCTGTAAGATACTCATGAAGCACCTTCTGTGTGCTAGAACAGTGCATTGAACAGAGTAGACACTACCCTATTTGTTCTTATAGTATTAATGTTCCAGGGGTGGAGGACATGGGAGGAACACAGAGGAGTGTGTTAACCAAACTGAAGAAGACTGGTTAAAACTGCATGTTGGTGGGTATTTGTCAGCCCCTACCCAGTGACAAGTCCTGTCACTTCAGGAAAGCCAGGTGGGGCTGCTCTCTGTATGGCAGCACGTGGGAGAGGCGCCTAAACCTTGCACAGGGGTGCTGTGGAAGAGTGGTGTGGAGAGAAAGGCCATAATAGTGCATTTTGGCATATAACTGGAATCTTGCTTTTTTTCTCTCAATATTTCATTTCTACAATTCACAGTGATATGGCATCTAATTGGGCTCTAATAATTCCTTATGTAAATTAATCACAACTTTCTATAGAACCTTTTAGTGATTTTTTTGTCATTACGAACAGTGTTCCTATAAAACTTTTCTCTCTTCGGCAAGGCTCCACTGGATATAAGCCTGTATTTCAGTAAGCTTTGCAATCCTCTGGGGATACTGGCAGCCTCAAATAGTCTCTGATTGTTACAGAGAATTTCAGCTGCTGGTCTGCAGAGCCAGGGTCAAGGTGTGTCCCTCTTTTTCCGGTTCAGGATCTCTAGGTGGTAATTTCTGTGAAGCAGGAAAGTTCATTGTAATGCAAACCAAATGCATATAACTATAGCATGAATTTATTGCGGTGGGGGGAGGGAATCCACAACATAACATGAGCATCAGCACTGTGGGGAAGGTAATAAACCTCTCCACAAAGTTCAGAGACTGGCACAGAGTGGACAGGCAGCCTGGGGAGTTCCTGGAACCCAGACACCCATAGGAAAGGAGCCCCCACTTCAGGGATACTCACCAAACTTTGGGGAGGCTTCAGGACTGTGGATATGGAGTCTATGAACATCTGAAATTGCCTCAATTTTGGTGCCTGTATTTATATCAGTTTTTAAAAATTTATTTTTAATTGAGGTAATAATAGAATATATCCATCAGGTATCACCACCGTAGTGCACCCACCACCAAGCTACCCAGAGCCCCCTCCCACAGTCCATTGTGCTTCCTTCCTTCTCCGTCCTTACCCTTTCCCCAGCTCCCAACTCCATGCTTCAATTCTATAGTCAGCTTTCAAGGGTTAGTTTTCAGCTTGTCTTTATCTGACCCTTAGTTTGGTTTCTCTGTAGTTTACCTATTAGTGACAGCATCTGTATACTGCTCTTTTTTTAAAGATTTATTTTTATTTATTTATGCATACAAGAACTGGGGTGTAGTCCAAAGGTGGGGTGGTGGTGAGAGGATTCACCACAGAGTAGAGAGTAGAACAGGCAGATTGACTGAAATACACTGCTGAGGGCAGCAGTGGGCAAGATGGGAGAGGTCTGCTGCGCCATATATGAATTTGATCCCTGGCAGTGGTGATAGCCCTGAGACTTAACTCCTATGCCACCGGGGAGGGCCCCTGTATACTGCTTTTTAGAGGCATATTATAAGGACAACTTGCCAATTTTTATTTTTCTGATAGGATATCCTGCACAGCCAGGTTTTAGTTATTTTTTTCTCTCTTTTATTATTACCTGTCTTTGCCTTTTGCACGTCTGTCTGTCAGTGTCTTCACAAACAAGTGGTTGCTTTATAATTAATTGATAACCGAAGCTCCTCTTTATCAGTTGTCCACACCATTCCATCATTAGGGTCATTACAATATCCAGATATATGACAGTCACTGGGTGGTAGCCACAAAAACTGGGGCACCAGAAGCTTGCCACAACTTCCCTCTGGGAGATGCTGGCAGTTGGAGTAGTAAAGAGTGTTAAGTGAGCTACTCCTGTGTCAGGGAGGACTGAGAAGGGTTTTAGGTGAGTGTCGGAGTAGAAGCCTGCCCTTCGGTTGTAGCTGTGAAGACAAGCTGGCAGGCCTCTTCCACAGATAGACTGGGTGTCTCCCTCAGTTGTTTTTGGGCTCTGCCCTGCTGGTGGGAACAGAGTCGGTGCTTGGTCTCCCTTTGATATAGTCCTGTGGAACCCACAAGCGTACACCATACTAGCTGCCAAGACCAGGCAACATTGAGGTGTCTCCCTAAGTAACAGCTGAGAAAACCAAGGTGCCAGATGAGTGAACAAGCTCTTCTTTGGGAGATACCGGAGAGGACGAGCCCAAAGATGGCCCCCAGGGCCTCCACTGCTGGAGTGTGTTCACTAGACCCCGCTAGGTGTCGAATGAGACACTGGCCCCTCAGCTGGATGCTCAGATAAGTGACTGCGCCTCTATGCACTGTCCAGGCACTTTGTATTTCACTGCCTCTGAGGTTTCTCCGGTCTCCCTAGCTTTGTGGGTCTCCTGGAAACAAGTACTGGTGACTTTCCAGGCTAGCTGTTTTGAGCAGCATTACTCGTAATAGCAAAATATTGTAAACAAACAAAAGTGCCTTAGAAAATAGAGCAGATAAAGGTGTTATGACCTCACACTAGAATATTATATAAATAAATTTCACAAGAACAGTATGAGTGAGACAACTAAAGCAAAACCTGGAAGATAAGCAGGTACTCACATATGCAGTTTTAAGGCAGGCAAAAATGAAGGACCAGGCAGAAGAAGTGTGAGAGCTTCAACAGAAAGGGCAGAGTGAGCATATTAAGGACACTGGGTTCTTTCAAGAGGAGATGAAGATAGTACTAAGGAGGAGATACAAAGGCTTACTGACACTTTAATTTTCTACTAGTTAAAACCCAGAGATTGTTAGATGAGAATTTCTTTTAATAATATTCTTTAAAGTGTGATTGATGGCACATATATAAATACAAACACATAATATATACACAAAGAATGCTACATATAAGTATATTTGACGTCTATATATGACATCTATCCTTTTTATTGGTATGCTATTTGCATCTATTTTAAAATTTAAAGTACCCACAAAAATAGGTAAAATTATGCTCAAGTTTAAAAAATATTCAAGTGATTTAAAGGCCTCAGGATTTGAACTCACACATGGATGAGGAATTACAAAAGAAGTATACAGATGATGATTTGATATACATGTAAATCATGAATGACTACCAAAATCAAGATAATGCACATGTATGTCACCTCATTTAGATCATTCTAAGCGAGTTGTGTGTGGTGAGAATGCTTCAACTTCCCTTAACAATTTCTTCTACATAATCTATACTCTTATTCTTCTTCGAGAAGAATAAGGGATCTTGTTCTTATAACTGAAAAATTGCACCTTTGACCTACATCACCTCATTTCTTCCTTCCCCAGGATCCAGCAAGCAATGTTCTATTCTCAATTTCTTTAAAATCTGTTTTTTAGAGATACCACACTTAAGTGATACTGTGCTGTGTTCACTGTTTCTTCACAGCCCTGTCAAATCATTGTTTTACACTTTCATATACAGAAGTTTATTTGTCCAAAAAAGTAATCACAGAAAAGACACTTTTGATTAAAACTTAAAATAACCTGATGAAAGCTGTAACATGAAAATGTAAACATAAAAGTATACAAATTTTAAAATGCAAGCAAAAGTAAATCTGGATTTCTGATTAAGTCCCCTTAAAAAATAAATTCAGAGTGTATTACTGAAATAGACACAAAAATTGTGAACGTACCTGAACAAATATTTTTGTTATTTTGAGAAGGGAAAATACTTTTACACAAAAGAAGACTGCCCAGTAAAAATTATCCAGTAAAAAAAAGTACAATGAAAATGTCTACAAAAAATTATGAATACATGTAGAACACTAGTAATCACAGTAAAAGGAAAAACTTCAGTAAAGATAATTGCCATTATGTAAAACCTTCCCTCCCTAAGCCCTCTATGACAAAGAAAAAAATTAAACAGAAATGACTAAGCTACATTCAAGCTGAATCAGAGACAAAAGAAAGGTGAATATATTGATTCATTTAAAAAGTTTTTCAGAAGGGAAATGATGATCCAAAACATATTACGCAGGAAAACAATGTTCATCTTGGCAACAATATTCCTTTGCTGAGTATTTTACGCAGCGCTCCTTTCATGTCCCGATTCCTCAGACTGTAGATGAAGGGGTTCAGCATGGGGGTGACCAGCATGTGACCAGCATGTACAGTACAGCCACGATCATATCCTTCTCATTGGAATTACTGGATGAGGGTAAAAAGTACAGACCAATAATTGGTCCGTAGTACAGAGACACCACTGAGAGGTGGGAGCCACATGTGGACAAGGCTTTGAAGATGCCCTTGGTGGAGGGGACCTTCAAGATGGTGGCCCCAATGCGGCCATAAGAGACCAGGATGCACATGAATGGCACGGTAATGACTACCACTCCCACGGTGAGAATAACCAGCTCATTGACTGTGGTGTCTGAGCTGGACAGCTTGAGTAAGGCAGAAAGGTCACAGAAGAAGTGGGGGATAACATTGTTTCCACAGAAGGAGAGACGGGCCAGAAGGAGGGTGCAAAAGGGAGGGGAGAGGACCCAGGACACTATAACTAACAGAAAACACAGGCTTTGCCTCATCATGGTGGTGTAGTGGAGGGGATGACAGATGGCCACGTACCTGTCATAGGCCATGGAGGTGAGAAGGAGACTGTCCAGACATCCAAGCATTAAGAAGAAATACACCTGGG
Organism: Scalopus aquaticus; assembly: GCA_004024925.1. Taxonomy (NCBI): domain Eukaryota; kingdom Metazoa; phylum Chordata; class Mammalia; order Eulipotyphla; family Talpidae; genus Scalopus; species Scalopus aquaticus. The sequence goes on along the minus strand of PVIJ01016800.1, from coordinate 7,801 downwards.
AGACACACCCACCATATGGGATAGATTGGCTCTGTGTCTGCATATTAAAAAGCATCTTTGGAGCTGTGAGTGATGAGAAAGAGATGTCGGTGAGGGCCAAGTGGCTGAGGAAGAAGTACATGGGGGTGTGGAGGCGCGAGTCCAGCCTGATGAGCAGGATGATGAGCAGGTTCCCCAGCATCGTGGTCAGGTACATGCCCAGGAACAGGGCGAAGAACAGGCCCCGCTGCTCGGGACGGATGGGGAGCCCCAGGAGGAGGAACTCGGACACGCTGCTCTGATTATCCCTCTTCATGGTCTTCTCTTTTGCCAGAGCTGAAAAGAGTTGGAAATGTGAAAGAATGAAACATCATTTTGACTATAACATAATTGAACATAGTTTTGAACTAGTCAGTATATGAATTTTAACCCAAATAGTTCATGCTTTTTTCTCCACTGATGGGCAAGTGATGGTCTGATATCACTATTAGTGTCCAACAAAAAGCCAGTGTAACCTTTTTTGGAGAAATTATGAAACAATTGAATGATGTTCAGATCAGGTCAGGATCAAGCAAGATGAGTCCATGAATTAATGACAGAAACCTGAAATTTTTAATTAGAAGTCTAGGTCAGAACCAGTTATTATGGACCGTAATAGAGGCCCTCAAATGGGTCAGTTGGCTTTTCTTAACCTTTCCGTTTATCTCACACTATCTTGGCTAATGCTTTGTTTCCATGAATTGGATGAGATAGGCAACCTCTTGATGACACGGCTGTCTGCGTTTGGAGAACTGGTGGAACATCATGTTATTGGTTTCAGCAAGGGCACTCACTAGACTATGTCAATAAATGAAAGATCTAGTGAAACACCTCATAAAAAGGCCATCTGGCCTTCCTTATGGTAATTCCTTCTCTTAACAGTTTTACTCTATCATTGATCTCTCTAAAGGAATATTTGTAGAATGTAAAGAACATTTCTTTTCCAATTTCCAACCATGTAATTTAGTCTAAACAGATCATTCTGAGGCAAGTTCTCAGAAAACCAGGAAATACTTTAGCTTTCCCAGTCCTGTCCTGGATCTGTCAAGATATAAGCTCATTGTATATCTGCCCATCGTAGTTACCAAATGACACCCCCTTTCAAAATATCTAGTCTAGATTTTATGTCAGTGACTCATAAAGAATATTTCCGTGTCATTTTCTATGCTACTACTTCATTTCACTCTTTATCTTCTGCAGGGCACATAGACCTGCCCATGTGAATACCACAAAATAGTCCAGAATAGAGAACATTGTGTTCTCTACACCAAAAAAATAGGATCCACATACAATATTAACATGAATTCAAACTATAGGTATTTCTCTTTAGGATGAGAAAATGTCTCACTATAGGACCTATCATTCATCTTGAGCTTTACTAAAGATTACATTATGTACCAATTTCCCCAATTTGACTAATTTTATCTCTACAATTCCTAAATTCTTCAGTCTATTGCATTAAAAATCCTGTTACATTAGTGTGATTACCTGAGATAAATTACACATTCAGAGTTGTTAGTAATTACCATGTTTATAGTCATCAGTCTATCACAATGATAGTGCTAACTAACTGTGTGATGGGCATTTTGGTTATTTTTAATAACTTTAATTTTAATTTTTATTTTACATTTTAAAAGGACAGATTTATTAGGAAAAAGAAAAAAGAAAGAGGCAACTGCATAGTTACAGGTGGGCAGGAGATCTACCCTAATCTTAATAACTTCTATTTCCAACAATATCTTCTATTAATAACTTTATTCATATGCCATTTACCACATTTGCATAAATATTTGCATATATCCTAAAATGCCCCTATCTGTAGGAACAATTCTTAGAAATGACATTGACGATTATATACATTCACAATTTTGATAGATGATATTAAGTTACAAGAAGTTAATGTGGTGAGAAAGCCTGTTTCTACAGGTCCTTTAAAGTGCTTCCTGAATAAGAGCCTGTCATGTGTACATGATCAAAATTAGCATTCTCGGAAAGACTATTCTGCTTGAGGAAAAACAGAGAAACTGAAGAGCACCATGGGAAAGTTTTGGTGTTGGGAATTTTCTTGGAGCTGGATCATGTAAGGTCTTTTCTACTATCATGGATAATTTTTAACTGTCAGATAAGGAAGCACCCATGAAGAGGTTAAAGTAAAGGTGTGAATGAAATTTTTTTTTGGTACATTGCCCATTGGATAGAGAACATAGTATAGGAAGGCAAGAGTGTCAGCAAGAATCTAAATTAGAGGCTGTTGCAGTAGCTCAAGTACAAACCGATATCTGCTTATCAGCATCATGGCAGCAGAGATGAAGATAAATATAGATTTGGGATAAATCTGGTGGAAAACGCAACAAGTTATTGTGGGTGTTGAAAGTTAAGCAAAAAATATTTTCTCCCAACCTCTCAAGTTCAGCTGTTATGAATTATTCCATGTGATGATGTCTGTTACACTCTGGTATGAGAATGGTCCAGCCATGCTAGAATACAAGTAAAATAGACTGGACACACACACACGCGTGCACCGCCACACTACTGAATATAATTTCTGTTTTTCTGACAGTGCTTCTTGGGTAATATGCACGTACCTTCAGCTACAAGGCATGGGCGGGTTCTTCCATTATGCTCTATAAGACATAGAATACAGTGAAGCAAGTGTAGTCTCCAAGGGTTTCAAAGATGCATTGTCACAAGAAGAGCTATAAGCTCAAAACTAATAGAAGATATAAATTAACAAACACTTGTTTACAACTCCTGAGCAAAGAGCAACTTGTGAGCAGTGGGTTCTAGCTTTTCAATTCCTGAGCAGACCCTTGAGGGCTACCCCCACCCAGCCCCAAATTAGAGACAAACAGAAAATAATTGCTCCATTTTCCTTTGCTTCCCTCGAGGGGAGAACTGCTATTGATAGCAGCCAGAGATTTCACCCCTGGAGGAATTATATTTTAATCACAAAGCAGGTACTAAAAACTTGGTGGTTCACAAAGCATTCTGCCTTTTTAGTTGTCATTCAGGGGGATGTGATTCAGAGTCTGTGACAGACCAAAGTGGACATTGATTTTATAAACTAAAGGCTGTTTCTGCCCTCTCCATGCCATTTCAAGAGCAGCAGAAACACTCAAATATTTACATTATCTTAACAAAAAGAGTGAGAGAATTTATTTCCCATCACAATCCCTGGACCTGGGAGAAAGGAATACAGTTTCTCTAAATCATGTTCTCCTGCCCAGAAGCTATGGAGTCAGCGTTGTCTTGCTGCAAGTTAATCAAAAGAGCAGTGAATAGCCATTTAAGATATCTATATTTTTGCACTCAATTCCTTACCAAATTCATTCAGATTTATTGCAATCGTGTCCAGTTCGTTTCTTCCAAGAAGGTAGAATATGAATATAGTGTACTTGTAATTTGAGGTGAAGATATGTAAGTAATCAAAAATGTTAATTTGTTCTGTTTTGTGTTAATGTCAATCTGTATTTGGAACTGATACTGGAATGAGGAGGTCTCATGATAGGCTTAGTCTTCAGAAATGGTTTCCAGGTGCTGTGGCTCATAGTTGACAACTGTTGCCCTGGTTACAATCCTACTGCTGACCTGCCTGTTTTTTTAAAAAATCCAAAGCTGATCAGACTTCCTTCTCACACATTTCCCTCTTTAACTATAGGTATGCAGGTAAAAATGAGATTCTTGTCTGCAAAATTTCTTATTTTATTAAATAGTTAGAGAGAAAATATCTCTTTGATACAACCAGTGACAGTACTACATCCCTGGGTACTTGCTTCCATTTCCTCAAAGATCTTCATCTTTGTACTTACTATTCCAAGTCTCTAGCACCTTTCTGAACCCTAGCCAAAATGTGTCACTAGCAATAGCTTATAACTTAATAATGAAAACAGACTTACAATTATACACAGAAAGACTGAGGCGTGTGTTAGTCTGTGCGGTGCCCTGGTGTTGGTGGCAGCTAAGAGTTGTTTCTGGTGTGACTGTCCCATGGACCCCAGGAACTCCAAGGTTCCTGCTGGCCACCAGAGTCAGGCAATGCTGGAGTATCCTGTTGGCAGTGACAAGACCAGGGCACCAGAAGCATGTCCGAATTCACCCCTGCATCCAGTGGATGATGGTGGAGGACTATTAATGGCTCAGCTGTGATGGGTGTGCTATGATAACATACATTTATAGAAGTATGAACCTATACCTCTAAAACATGGGAAATTAATGTTACTTTGAAAGGGTAATTTTTAAGCTAAAATAAAAGCTACCCTCTGGGAAACACTGGTGGAGTATGGTAGAGAGTGTTAAGAAAAGAAGTTAAAGTAGTTCTTATGTGTGTGTTTATAGAAGCTTGCCCTTCAGGCCTCAGCCATGAGATAAACTAATAGGCATCTTTCAAAGAAATTCTAGACACCCCATCTATCCAGCCTTTTGTGCTCTGCCCTGCTGGTGGTAACTGATTAAGAATTCTCCCCTTTCCCTTTTGTGGAACCCAAAAAAAGTCCCATTGATGACAAATACTGGCAACTTAGAGGTGTCCCCTGGGTGGCAGCCAAAAAAAAATCAGGCACAGAAGTGTACTAACTTCCTTTTGAGAGATACTGCCAGATGTTGTGAGGCAGTGGGAGAGCACAAGTTGGCAGCCACAGGCCTTCTTCCCTGGGCAGTGTTTCAGTGTCTCAGTCTGGGCACTTGTATGAGGCTGCCTCTGTGTTGGGGCCTGGGTGGTGAATCCACATGTAGAAGCCCTTAAAGAACTGTCGTCAGGGCCTCCCTGGTGGCACAGCGTGTTGGGCACAGCCCTATGAAACTATCTGCAGCCACAGCAGCACGAGTTCGATACCCGGCCAGTGGGATTCCCACATGGCGCAGCAGACCTCTCCTGTCTGGCCCGCTGCTCCCCTCAGCAGTGTACTTCAGTCGATCTGCCTTTCTGTTCCCCTCTCTGTCTCTGGTGGAACTCTGGCCTATGCCCCAGTTTGTATGCATAAGTAAATAAATCTTTAAAAAAAAAACACAGAACTGCCATCAGTTCTCTATACCCTGGGTGGGGCCCCTGTGAGCAAGCAGCACTGGCTTTCCGATCTCCACGCTTTGGGGGCTTTTCTCTCAAGTCTAGGTCTTAAAAGTTGGGGTGCCTGATGTAGGATTTAGATCTTTTGCTTTTCAGGGACAAATGTGAGGTGTTGAATTCAATTCCCATTTGGGTCTCCATGTGGGTTTGGGGTTTATGGCGAGATTGTGTCTCTGTCTCTTCCACCTGATGAAACAGGTTTGTGAGGCTTTTTTCCCCTCATTTACCTGATAATACTTAGCTAGTTTTAGGGTTTTTTTTCCAGAGGAAATTTTTCTGTATATACTGTAGACTGGTGTGTCTGTGAGAGGCACTGAGTTCAGGCCTTATGCATCACTCTTGAAGCAGAGCCCCTACTTGAACATGCATTCCTGTGGCACATATTTTGTCTTTTTATTAAATATATATATTTTATTGTTATTTATGTCTTTTACATTTTGTATTCCCCTTGGGTAGCCCACCACCAATTCACCCGTGATCCATCTCCATGGTTCTTTCTGTTCTTTTCTATTCCATTTTGTGACCTATTCCTTCCCTCCCTCCGCCTCCCTCCTCGCCCCCCGCAATGATTGTCTCTCTCCCACCCGGCCTCCCTATAGTCCTGTTATAAGGGAAACCATTCGATATTTTTCTCTTTCTTTCAGGCTTATTTCACTGAGTATGATCCCCTCTAATTCCATCCATGTCGCTGCAAATTGCATGTGTTTGTCTTCTTTCCATGCTGAATAGTATTCCATTGCATATATGTACCACATCTTCTTGATCCAATCATCTATTTTTGGACATCTGGGTTGCTTCCATACCTTTGCTACTGTGAACAGTGCCGCAATGAACATACAGGTGCATGTATCCTTTCGGATTAGTGTTTTTGTGTCCTTTGGGTAAATTCCCAAAAGTGGGATTGCTGGGTCGTATGGAAGCTCCATGTTTAGCAGTCTGAGGAATCGCCATACAGCTTTCCATAGTGGTTGTACCAGTTCACATTCCCACCAGCAGTGTAGAAGAGGTCCTTTTTCTCCACATCCTTTCCAGCATTTGTTGTTGCCTGTATTTTTAATGCATGCCATCCTCACAGGTGTGAGGTGGTATCTCATAGTGGTTTTGATTTGCATTTCCTTGATTATAAGTGATGTTAGCATTTTTTCATGTATCTGTTGGCCATTTACTTTTCTTCTTTGGAGAAGTGCCTTTTGAGCTCTTCTGCCCATTTTTTGATTGGATTATTGGCTTTGTTTTTGTTGAGTTGTGTGAGTTCCTTGTAAATTTTTGTTATCAGTCCTTTATCAGATGTATTGTGTGCAAAGATCTTTTCCCAGTTGGTAGAATGTCTGTTAGTTTTGGTTAATGTCTCTTTTGCTGTACAGAAGCTTTTTATTTTCATATAATCCCATCTGTTTATATTGTCTTTCACTTCCTTCGCTTTGAGGGATATGTCTTTCAAGATTTTGCTGAGATGTATGTCATGTAGAGTTTTGCCTATATTTTCTTCTATACATTTTATGGTTTCAGGTCTCACATCCAGGTCTTTTATCCATTTTGAGTTGACTTTTGTGCAGGGTGTGAGGTAGTAGTCTAGCTTCATTTTTTTGCATGTGGCTGTCCAGTTTTCCCAGCACCATTTATCGAATAGACTGTCCTTGTTCCACTGCATTTTCTTTGCTCCTTTGTCAAAGATTAGTTGTTCATCGATATGTGGCTTTAATTCTGGGTATTCTGTTCGGTTCCATTGGTCTTTCTGTCTGTTTTTGTTACAGTACTATGCTGTTTTAATTATTATGGCTTTGTAATAGAGTTTGAAATCAGGGAGTGAAATTCCTCCATTTTCTTTCCTTTTAGTTAGGAGGGCTTTAGCTATGCGAGGTTTTTTGTGGTTCCATATGAATTTCATCAGTAGTCGATCTATTTCTTTGAAGAATGTCATAGAGATTTTTATTGGAATAGCATTGAATCTGTAAATTGCTTTTGGTAGGATTGCCATTTTGATAATGTTAATCCTTCCAATCCATGAGCAGGGGATGCCTTTCCATCTTCTTGTGTCTTCTTCTATTTCTTTCAACAGAGTTTTGTAGTTTTCTTTGTATAAGTCCTTTATGTCTTTTGTTAGATTTATTCCTAGGTATTTGAATCTTTTGGTTTCGATTTTGAAGGGGATGGATTTCTTAATATCTTCTTCTTCAGATTGGGTGTTTGCATATAGGAAGGCTACTGATTTTTGAGCATTGATTTTGTATCCTGCTACTGTACTGAACCGGTCTATTATTTTGAGTAGTTTTTCTATGGAGTTTTTAGGGTTTTGTATATGTATTATCATATCATCTGCAAATAGAGACAGTTTAATTTCTTCTTTTCCTATTTGAATCCCTTGAATGTCTTTCTCTTGTCTAATTGCTCTGGCTAGGACTTCCAGTATTATATTGAAAATAGTGGTGAGAGTGGACATCCTTGCCTTGTTCCTGATCTTAGGAGAAAGGCCTTCAGCTTCTCACCATTGAGGATAATATTGGCCGTGGGTTTGTCGTATGTGGCTTTTATTATGTTGAGGTATGTTCCTTCTATCCCAAGGATTTCAAGGGCTTTTATCATAAATGGGTGTTGCACTTTGTCAAATGCTTTCTCAGCGTCTATTGATATGATCATATGGTCTTTGTTTTTCTTTTTGTTGATGTGTTGGATTACATTGATTGATTTTCGGATGTTGAACCATCCTTGTGTCCCTGGAAT
>PVIJ01016799.1:0-31555 GCA_004024925.1 Scalopus aquaticus | reverse complement strand
GTAGGGTGTCTGTTAGTTTTGGTTAATGTCTCTTTTGCTGTACAGAAGCTTTTTATTTTGATATAATCCCATCTGTTTATATTGTCTTTCACTTCCTTTGCTTTGAGGGATGTGTCTTTCAAGATTTTGCTGAGATGTATGTCATGTAGAGTTTTGCCTATATTTTCTTCTATACATTTTATGGTTTCTGGTCTTACATTCAGGTCTTAGAAATGGAACAAATGTTGTTGAAATTCATATGGAATCACAAGAACCCTGCATAGCCAGAGCTCTCCTGACTAAAATGGGGAAGAACAGAGTATTAAACACCCAGACTTCAAACTATGCTACAAAGCCATAATAATAAAAACAGCATGACACTGGAACAAAAACAGACACAGACCAATAGAATCAAATTGAAAGCCAGATACAATACCACAAATATATAGATACCCAATCTATGTCAGAGGAGCAAAGAACATACATTGAAACAAGGAAAGTCTCTTCAATAAATGGTGCTGGGAAAACTGGACTGTCATATGCAAAAGAATGAAGCTAGACTACTATCTCACGCCATACATAAAAATCAACTCAAAATGGATAAAAGACTTGGATGTAAGACCTAAAACCACAAAGTATATAGAAAATACAGGCAAAGAACTCCATGTCATAAACTTCAGAAACATCTTTTAGGACTCATTTCCTAAAAAGTAGAAAAAGTAGACTATAAACAGCTGGGGCTACATCAAACTAAAAATCTTCTGTACGGCAAAAGACAGCAACTAAAACAAAGAGATACCCTACTGACTGGGAGAAAATATTTTCACACCATGCATCAGAAATGGGACTGATAAAGATCTACAAAGAGCTGATACAACAAACAACTGAATTAGGAAGGAAAAATGGGCAGAAGAGTTGAATAGTCACTTCTCCAAATAGAAATGTAAACGGTCCACAGGAATATGAAAAATGTCAAAGTAATTTATTATCAGCAAAAAGCAAATCAAAACCACAATGATATACCACCTCACACCTATAAGAATTGCCCATATGAAAAAATATATATACAGTAAAAACAAATGCTGGTAAGGATGTGATGAAAAAGGAATCATCTTACATTTCTGGTGGGAATGTAAACTGGTCCAGCCACTACAGAAAGCCGTGTGGAGGAATCTCAAAACACTAAAAATGGATATATCATATGATCCAGAGATTCCACACCTAGATATCTACCCAAAGGACACAAAAACACAAATTCAAAAGGAAACCTACACTCCTATATTAATCTAGCACTATTTACAATAGCCAAGATATGGAAACAATCTAAATACCCCAAAACAAATGAATGGATCAAGATTATATGATATATATACACGATGGAATATTACTCACGGATAAAGAAAGACAAACTCATGCTAGTGTGGTAAAATGAATGGACTGGACCGGATTATACTAAGTGAAATAAGTTAAAAGGAGAAAGACAAATACCAGATGGTGTCACATTTATGAAGAATGTAGAGAAACCAGACCAATGGTCAGATAATGCCAAACCCAAAAACTATTTCTTAAAAACACACTGTAGAACTGAAACCTTTAGAGGTGGGTGGAATAGGGAATGGGCAAGCACAAAGTGGGTTGATAGCACAATGTATTATGGTGGTAGAGTATGGATGTTTTGGTGGTGGGAGCACTATGGTAACAGAACTGGTAGGCAGCGGATCCTATATTTCCAAGATGCAGACAGTATAAAGCAATGTTACTTCAATTTTAAAAAATAAGAGTCAAGTCAGGAAAATGTGACTGAGAGTTATAAGCATGTTAAATGGGAATCACAGATGTTATACATAATTGTGAAGAACATACATACAATTATTATATATCAAATTAATATTAACATAGACAACTTTAAAGGCTAATTTAGAGATAAAATTTTTTCCAACACTATTTTGAAGTAACATTGGTGTACAACACTGTATGATTTAGTATTTACAAGTTCATACTTCTTTAGATTTATGTTACCACATCATGCTCACCAACAATGTCAAGTTCAGATTGAAATATATGACATAGGATGACACTGACAGTAACTAGAATTTTAATACAAGAAAGAAGAAAAGCTATTTTTATGAAGTTTGTAGATCACTTTATCATTTATTGAATATTGTATTATAACTTTTATATAAGTTTTAGCTATTTATTATTGAGAATCAACATGTGTAATTACTACATTAAGTTCCCCACTACAAATCCAAATCTGTTGTTTATCATATCATTGTCTGATTTTTCCTGATTTACCAGCCCCCATAGGCTTTCTGATAATCACTAGATAAGATCATTTTTGAAGAGGTTACAGTTTGTCATAAAATCAAGGCAGTGAATAAAGTGGACAAAATATTGTTATATCTTAGGTATGGAGTACAATGGGACCAGCATATGATGAAAAGCGATCAAAGAAGCAAAAAGAAAATCAGAAAATTATATTGACACAGAAGGAAAAATTTTAGCCTCTCAAAGGCTACAGAAAGGTCAAAGAGAATGAGATTTAAAAACTGAGTTTTCCAAATTTTCACTAAATACCATGAGGTTTGGTGGACAATGAGTGAAGCATGTACACATATGGAGGAGTAAAAGAGTAACACAAACTTATACAGACTTGTAAAAGAAAATAAAAATAAGAGGACAATGTGTAAATTAATAAATTTTAACTTATAATGAAAATTAATCCATCCTAAAACATAAGAGCTAACATCACCGATTACATTTAGAAAGATAAAACATGATTAGAAAATAATTCTAAAGAACTATTCTGAAATGTGGTTAGCAGAAGCAATATTACGAGAAAATGTTTATATCTACCTATAGTTTGAATATGTAATTACTGATGTGTATATTAAATGTCACAATATAGACAATTTGTAGGTAAGTGCCTACTCCAACTTTATTCCTTTGTCTAGTGTTAGCCTCATAATTATGCTCATTTCTTTACTGGGTCAACTTCTTTAAAGTACTGAACTTTGGTTCCTCAGTCTCACCCAGTAAATGGAATTTTTGCCATTTTACTTTTATTTTCTTTGAAGATGGGCTGTGGAGACTAATAAAATGTGATCAGGAAATTGCACTTAAGAGTTTAAAGAGTGCATGTACAAGAATATAAATTGTTTTTCTATAGAAAACACATACTTTGAAGTAGTTACGGATTCTTGTGTTTGCTAGGTAAAAGTCTGCAGTAAAAAAAAATGTGATTTTAACCACCTGACCCTTTAATGTGCTTGAGTTTCTCTTAGTTCTTAGTATGAGAACATTTACCCATTGTCTTAAAATATACACTTGACATTTGTTTAGTGGTATTTAACCTATCCCAAATTAATAAAATTAGAATGGAATTTCCTACTAAATGGCACAATACAGAAATCTATATGTTGCTTATAATGGTAAATACAGAATATAAAAATGCAAGAAGGAAAATCAGTGTTTACCCACTAAAATTACAAAACCCCCAAACAGGCAAAAACACTATTATTAAAGCAGTAAATCCTGCTTTAATAATCATTTGATCTCTAGTAAACATTAATTCAACATGACTTGATAAAAAGTTAGTCTTATGGATATGTATATTAGATATATATCATAACACAATTCAGGGTGCTATTTAAGTCATAAATGCATTGAAAAAGTCATTCATATTTAATCATAAAATTCCTCCATCCAAATCATTCAGATTATTAGTGAATAAAATTCACTATAACTATGTTTAATTATTTGTTGATCTATACATGAATAAAGATGCAGCCATACAAACTTCAGCCTATTTATATACACAAATACTTAACAATCTGAATTGTATAATAAAATTTTCAGAAAAAGTCAAAATTCTCACCAAAAAATTAGAATGCCACTGGCTGCTAGCTCATCAGAAATAAAAGCAAAATAAAAAGATGCAATACGACATAAAACTGGACAGGGTCAATTTCTTTTGCAAGCAACTCTAACAACAGAAATTACTATGGTGCTACACAATCACCATAGAAACACTTCTGTAAACTGTTGGTTGAAATAAAATAAAATAGGCAAGTGATGCTTTGGCCCTCACAGCTTTTAATATGTACTTTAGATGAAAGCCTACAAATCCTACATCTTAATTTTTTTTTAAATAGATAGAATTGTATATTCATTTCTACTTTGCCAAGATAAAAAGCATACAGATGGCACTACAAATACCCAAAATTTGTTTTTTAATGAGGCATATTCTATAACTTTAAGGAGGCGAGTTAATACAATGAACAAAATGATCACTGTTCTTTTCACTTCTTCAATTTTAATTTTCTGTATTAGTCATAAGACTGGCAGACTACTGATCACCAATAAAACTATGTCAGAGCCATAAACTCCCCTATGACTCACAATTTATATTATGCAAATTATTATTTGATGAAGAAGCTATGCTAGGCATTCCAGAGATACATCCAAATCTGTGTCAGTAGTTTATACTAATGATAGAAGCACACTAATAAATATCAACATCTAGTCACAGAATTAAGGTTTACTTAAAAGGAAAAGGAAAAGAACATACTTAAGTAGAAATCAGTAGTGATTTATAAACCAGCAAAAAAAACAGTAGAGCAAAGCTTTTATGTGTATCAAGAATGTAGTTTTCATCCCAACAATGTATTTCAAATTACTTCTTTTTGGTTTTAGTATAGATAAAATACTTTTCATTTGATTATTTCTATTAAGAGCTTCTTTGGGGGGCTGGGGGGACTCATCAGAAGTTAAAACCCCCAAGTTCACCTGTCAATAACAAAACAAACCCTCAGTAAACCACAGTGCTTCACAAATAAATTCCTCATCAGTAATTAAAACCAGGCCTCTCTGGCCCTGTGTTATCAGCTCATCAAATTCATTGCTCATCTAGAATAACAGATCCACATCTGCAGTCATTACAGCACGCCAGATAAATCAGTCCTCTCAATGATGCTTTGAGCCATCTCTGCTCCCTTTTAACCAGCACAGTATTTATTTCCCCCTGACACTTCTGACATTCTATTTACTGTAGGCAAATGGAACTCATACGGCACCTTGTAATGGCTTTACCAAATCCCATTGTAGGGCATATCTTAGAAGACTGATGGTTGCAATAAACAAGGTTTTATGGTGTAAGTGTGAGCTTTCAACTTTTTTTCCCCTAGAATTTGACTTCTGCTGTGAAGGTTTATTACACTTGATTGCAGGTGGAAGACTAGTAGTCACTTAGAGCTTGGTTAACTAAAAGTCAGCAAAAAAAAAGTTTGAGTTTATGTCAGTGTTTCTTGTCTTTAATTTTCTTTTAATTTAATTCTCTATCAGAGGAATCTTGAACAGAAGTTTGCAAAGCCAAAATCCATAGACTAGACTACTAACTTTTTTCTTTGCTTTTAAGATGTTTTAAGATTATACTGTCACAAGGTGAAAAGAAGCAGGTTTTTGAAATTATGATTCTTAAAGGATATAATCACTCAGAAGTTATTAACATAAATGGAAAAGTTCATGCATTTCAATACAAAACAGTTTTTATGAACATAATAAGCAACTCAAGGCAAACAGATAGTAATCGTGCTTGTGAAAAAAATCAGTATTTTAGAGAAATGTTTTTTAATCTTCACAAATAAACCAATACTGGGAAGAAAAATGTAGGGTAAGTGAATTAATCAGGCTTTTACACCACTGGCCTCTGTGGCCATCACATATGGCCTTGATCTTGTTAACATAAAAGGTGCGTGGGTGCGGGGCACTCATGCCCGACTATGGGCACCTGAGCATGGGCTGTGTGCACGTGCAAGTGTACACACTTGAGTTTAGAGGTCAGGAATATAAGGGCATTGTTACTCAGAGACAGCTCGGCTAGGAGAAGACAGTGATGGCTACAAGAGGAAGAGACCACGAGAAAAAGCCCAGAGAAAAAAGAATACAAAGATTTGCAGGGAGCTCAAGTTGCTGTCTCCCTGCTATCTTGTTTCCCCTGCGTACTATTAAAGAACCCATGAGGATAATGCCAAGGGCTCCAACTTTCTCTTTTAAGTTGCCCAAACCGACTGTGAACCTACCCAGCCTGGGTTGGTTGCAAAACAAAAAAAAAATAAAACTAGAAACTGTTACTCTAGTCAATTAGGCAAATTTTGGCTGTGCACAGTCTTCATTCAAAAGAGACTCACCTTACGTTAATGACAATGTCAGAGGAGCTCACCCGACATATATCATACTTATTTCTCTATGCCACAATAATATCTCAAAGGACTATCAACTTCTTTTCCATTTTTTCCTTAATAAGCATAAAGGTAAAGCACATAGGCTGTGAATGCTGAAATCACCTTCTGAATATTTATTCAAAATGATAGGATAAAGGCTTTTCCTGAATGAAAGTTCTATGTACATATATTTACCAACTGTAGCGCAAGCAGCGGCAGGGTGGGCAGGGAAGCCCCTGACAGGATCTTTACTCCTTCTTCCTGAATTTCTCTCGTGTTCTCTCCGCCTCACTCTGGCATCTGTGTCGCCTTATATACTCAGCCTACAGGCTCAGGTGTGTCCATTTATGCATGCCCACACCACACTCCAGGTGTCCACCATCAGGCATGCGTACCCCGAGCCCACGCTTATAAGCGCCTCCTTTATTCAAGGCTGCAGGTGATAGCCACAGAGGCCAACGGTGCAAAACCCTGACTATTTCATTTACCCTCCACCAATCTATTGATATTGTGTACTAATTCCACAGCTATTGGAGGTCAAAATATGAATATATTGGATTTTGAATGAATCGCTGTAGGGTAAATGAAAGAGGCATCGGGATTTTTCCACCTTACCACCATTAGATTTCATGATGGGCACCTACAGTCTTGCACATGTGCCCCGTGGTGACGTGCGCATGCTTGAGTGGGCACACGTGGGCCTGGAGGCCGAGGATATAAGGGTGGCATCACAGAAGCGGCAGCAATGGAAGCAGAGGCAATAGCAGTAGCAGAAGCAGCAACAGCAGAGAGCCCAGAGAAAGTGACGATTTGCCAGGGGCTAGAAGCTCCCCCGCCTTGCCTGTCCTGTACCTGGTTGCCTCACTACAAAAGATAAATAAAAGCTTAAAAAGTCACCAAGGGCTCCAGGACTCATCCTCGACCCATTTGCCTGAATCATAGGGAACCTGGCCTGTGCCTTGCTGGCACAATAATTGCCTAGAGCATTGTAGGGTAAACAAGTTATCAGATTTTTCTGCCCTCCCACCATTAGCATCAATGATGGACACCTGTGGTCTTACGTGCATGCCTGATAGTGGCACCTGGAGTGTGGTGTGGGAGTGTGTAAGTGGGTGCACTGAGCATATAAGGACGGCAGCAGAGGCCCGTGCAACAGAGTGCAGTAGAGACCAGCAGAGAGGCCAGAAAAAGTAATGGTTTCCTGGGGAGGCTACCAGCCTCCCAGCCCCCAGGCCTCCCTGTCTGCCCTGCACCTGGTTGCCTCACTACACATGGTGTAGAAGGATTATTAAAAGCCTGAAAAAGCCACCAAGGGCATCAGTACTCCTCCTTTACCTGTCTGCCTGGATCAGAGAAAATCTGCTCCGTGCCTTCCTAGCACTACAAGCGTCAAGTTGCTGGACCATGGTAGACTAGAGATAGGTGATCTGCCTCCTTCCTAAGTCTCCAGCCACTCATGTCGAACAGGGATAAAGAAACGCAAACCCTAAATTGGCACTTTTAGGAAACCGATGTCATCTGTACTTAAGTGGAAATTATGCATGAATTTTCTTAGGACTCCAAGGAATACAAACAATAAGAATATTCTGAGCAAGACAAACCTGCCTATTACAAAGCAGGGTAGATCACAAAAGTCTTAAATGTTTCATATCTGTCTTTAGTTAATGCAACAAATAACATTATAGTTGAAGTGAAGTCCAGTTTTAGTTGACCCTCTAAATTAAGTAAATATAATCCAAGGACTCAAGAAATTTGCCTTAAGAGTTTTTGTTTATGTTGAATTAGACAGGATCACCAAGCTCATCATTTCCCTTTACACGCCTGTAAAGTGTTAATCATTTAAGGGTTGATAGAGGACGTCTCATCAGACATTCATTTCCAATTTTCATTGACTAACGAGGCTAATCAAAAGAAACAAACTCACTTGTCTTTATAATCTGCTGTTTGACCTATAACTGGAGGAAAGAAATCATAAAAGCTCAAAATAAGGTCTTATTGACCACAGGGGAGAAAACTGAGATGCAAAGGAGCTAAGCTGATGTGCCCAATATCACACAGCTTGAGTATAGATGAAAGGTGTAAACTAAAAGCCAACATCTCAAATTTCACTGCTATGAAATAGTAGACATGATTAGAAATAGTTTCAACTGGCATACTATATTAAGCCCTGTTAACATCCTGCTTTCTTGAAATGTACCTGGAGCAACAATAAGATTCAGCTGAAAACACTTCTTCTAAGCATCCTAAATTTAGAGCCAGGGAAGTGTCATTTTTTTAAACTACTGATTTTTAATGAAGTGCAATCATTTTACAGACTTAATATTTCTCCCCTCAAGTGTGGTCACTATACAGCCCACACTACCAAAGCATCCAACATAGTCCATTGTGTTCTCCCCCACAACATTATCAGCTCTCCCCTTCTCATTCTCCCTCCCTGGCCCTTCCTGTATGCCACAGATTTATGGTCAGCTTTTAAGAGTTGGTTTTAGAACTTGTCTTTGACCCTTTGTTTGGTTTCTCTGTATTCTACATAAAAGTAACATGATCTGGTATTTCTCTCTCTCCTTCTTGCATATTTCATCTAGCATAATCCCTTCTAACTCCATGAATGTTGCCAAAAATGGCATGAGCTTTATCTTTTGGATCACTGAATGTTATTCCTTCGTGTATACTTACCACAAATTCTTAAATCACTTATCTGTTCTGTGGCATTATGGTTGTTTCCATATCTTGACTACTGTAAATAGTGCCAAAATGAACATAGGAGTGAAGGTTTCCTTTCAAATCATGTTTTTGTGCTCTATGGGCGGATACACAGGAGTGGAATTGTTGGGTCATATGGTAGATCCATTTTCAGTCCTTTGAGTAGTTTCCACAATTCTTTCCATAGTAGCTAGACCAATCTATATTCCCACTAACAGTGTAATAGCATTTCTTTCTCTGGACACCTTGCCTGGATTTCTTTCTGGTTTTTGTTGTTTCGGGTTTTTTATATGGGCCATTCTCACTGGTATGAGGTTGTATCCCATTGTGATTTTGATTTGCATTTCCCTGATGATAAATGATGATGAAAAGCTTTTCATGAGCCTATTGGCCATCTGTATTCTTTGGAGAACTATCCATTTAGCTCTTCTGCCCATTTTTTTTTAAAGATGTGGTACATATACACAATGGAATACTCTTCTGCCCATTTTTTGATTGGGTTGTTTTCATTTTTTTGTTGAGTTACATGAGCTCTTTGTACATATTTGTTGAACCATCCTTGTGTCTGGAATAAATCACAGTTGGACATGGTGAATAATTCCTTTAACACATCATTGGATTGGTTTGGTTTGCTAAGATTTTACTGAGGAATTTTGCATATGTGTCCATTAAGGAGATTAGTCGTAGTTCTCTTTCTTGTATTTTCTTTGGATTTGGTATTAGCACAATGTTGACTTCCTTAAATGTATTTGGAAGTATTCCTTCTTTCTCAATTTTTGAAAGAACTTGAGCAGGATAGGTTTTTTTTTCCCCAGTGTACAATGTTTGCTTTCTTAGGTGTAGTCTCCATAGAATTTCCACCACCAATTCCCCCATGCACCAACACCATAGTCCCTTGAGCTCTTCCTGCCCTTGTTTTGCTCCTTCTCCCTTCCTCTCCCCTGTAGAAATGTCTCTGACATAGTTGCCAGTTTGGGTTTTGTTTTGTTTTTTATTATTGTTATTTTTTTCCCTGATCCCTTAACTGGTTCACCTATATTCCTCCTATGAGTGAAACCATCTGATATTTATCTTTTTCCTTCTGCCTTATTTCTCTGAACATAATCCTTCTAATTCCATCCATGTTACTGTGGATAGCATTACTTTATCTATTTTGATTGCTGAATAGTGTTCCATTCTGTCTATATGCCACATCTTCTTGATCCAATCATCTATTTATGGACATTTGTATAAACAGTTCTGCAATAAACATAGGGGTGCAGGTTTCCTTCTGGATTAATGTTTTGTTTTTTGTTTGTTTGTTTTTTTGTCCTTTGGGCAGATCCCTAGTAGTGGAATTGCTGGGACATATGGTAGCTCCATTTTTAGTAGTCTGAGAAACTCCACACAACTTTCCACAGTGATAGGAGCAGTTAGCATTCCCACCAGCAGTGTAGGGACGTTTCTTTTCACCACATCCTCACCAACATTTGTTGTTGCTAGTATTTTTAATATATGACATTCTCACTGGTATTTAAGGTAGTATCTCATTGTGGTTATGATTTGCATTTCCCTGACTATGAGGGATATTGAACATTTTTTCATGTGCCTATTGGCTATTTGCATTTCCTCTTTGGAGAAGTGTCTTTTAAGTTTTTCTGCCCTTTTTCTGACTGGCTTGTATACTTTGTTTTTGTTGTGTCATGTGAGTTCTTCATATCTTTGTGATTAGTCCCTTATCAGATGTATGTAGTGCAAAAATTTTCTCCCAATCAGTAGGGTGTCTGTTTTGGTTAATGTCTCTTTTGCTGTACAAAGCCTTTTTAGTTTAATGTAATCTAATCTGTTTATCTTTTCCTTCACTTCCTTTCCTTTGGGCGAAGAGTCTTTAAAGATGTTACTTAGATGTATGTCATGTAGTGTTTTACCTATATTTTCTTCTATGTATTTTACGGTTTCAGATCTTATGTTCAATTCTTTTATCCACTTTGAGTTATTTTTGTGCATGGTGTGAGGCAGTGATCTAGTTTCATTCTTTGGCTTGTGGTGGTCGTTTTAACAGCACCATTTATTGAACAAACTGTCCTTGTTCCATTGCATATTCTTTGCTCCATTGTCAAAGATTAGTTGTCTATATATGTGTATTTATTTCTGGGCTTTCTATTCAGTTCCATTGGTCTGTATGTCTGTTTTTGTTCCAGTACCATACTGTTTTAATTATTATGGCTTTGTGGTATAGTTTGAAGTCTGGGAGTGTGATACCACCATTCTTTTGTTTTAGTCAGGAGAGCTTTGGCTTTTTGAGTTTTTTTGTGGCTCCATATAAATTTCATCAACATTTGTTCTATTTCTGTGAAGAATGTCATTGAGATTGTTATTTTGAATAGCATTGAATCTATAAATTGCTTTTGGCAGGATGGCCATGTTGATAATGTTAATTCTATGTCTTTACATTTCTTTTTTCTTCTATTTCTTTTAACAATGTTATATAATTTTCTTTGTATAGGTCCTTCACCTCTTTTGTTAGGTTATTTCCCAAGTATTTGGTTTTTTTCTTTCAATTATAAAAAGGATGGTTTTCTTGATTTCTTCTTCAGATTGATTGTAGGATAGGTATTTTTCATCTTTGAAAGTTTGGTAGAATTCACTTGTGAAGCCAAATGATCCTGGAACTTTGTTTTTTGGAGAGTATTGATTACTGCTTCAATTTCCTTGCTTGTTATCGGTTTGTTCAGGTATTCTACTTCTTTCCTATTTAGTGCTGGGTGATTGTATTATTCTAAGAATCTGTCCATCTCATCTAAGTTATGGAGCTTGTTTACACATAAATGTTCTTAGTCATCTCTTATTACCTTCTGAAATTCTGCAGTATCTGTTGTAACTTCTCTTTCATTTTTGGTCCTATTTATTTGAATTTTCTCCTATTTTTCTTAGTCAGTCTAGCTACAAGTCTGTTTTATTTATTCCAAAGAACCACCTTTTTGTTTCATTAAACTTTTGGAATATTGTTTTAATTTCTATTTCATTTCTTTGTGCGCTAATTTTAATTATTTCCTTCTTATGATTTGTGGATTTTTTGTTCTTTTTCTAGTTCCTGAAGATGAAAGACAAGGTTTTTTATTTGGGTTCTTTCTTGGATTGTATTGCTATATATTTCACTCTCAGTACTGTTTTTTCTGTGTCCCAAAAATTCTGAAAAATTGTGTCTTCATTGTCCTTTGTCTTGAGGTGTTTTTCGGTATCTTCCTTGATTTCATCATTGACCCAGAGGTCCTTCACTATTGTGTTTAGTCTCCACATATTAGAGGTTTCCTCTACTCTTTTTTTAATTGATTTCTAGTTTGATACATTTATGTTCCAAGAAAATGCTTAGCATGATTTCAATTTTCATAAAATTTTAGTATGTGTCTTGTGGCTCAGTATATAGTCAACCCTGGAGAATGTTTCAAGTGCACCTGAAAAAAATATACATATTCTTTTTTTCATTTTTTTTTGAGTACAGTGTCCTATAAATGTCTGTTAGGACCATATGGTTTAATTTTTTGTTTAAAGGTACTATGTCCCCATTCACTTTTTCTCTCATTGATTTGTGTATTGAAATATCCTACCACAAATGCAGGTCTTACAAAATTTGTTTTCTGAATTGATAGTATTTGCCTAACATATTTTGGTGTGCCTTTGTTCGTTAGTATATGTTGATGAGTGTTATGTCCTCCTGGTATATTTTTCCCTAAATCATTATGTAGTGTCCATCCCTGTCTCTTATTATCTTTTTTAACTGGGAATCAATTTTGTCTGATGTAAGTATGGTTGTCCTTGCTTTCCACTGGGTCCCATTCACTTGTAGGATTGTTTTCTAAACTCTTTATCTTTGAAATGAAGGAATATGTCCTGAAAATAGCAGAAATCTGGATTCTATTTTCTAACCAACCAGATAATCTGTGTTTTTTACTTAGTAAATTTAGTCCGCTAACATTTAGAGTGATTATTGATATATGAAAGTCTGATGCTGCCATTTTGTCTTTGGTTTTGTGGCTCTATTTCCTTTTCAGTTCTTTAGGTGTTTCTTTGATACTACAGATCCTTTCAATATTTCTTAAATATCTGCAAACTCCTTGGTTTCTGTTTGTCTGAGAAGGCCTTTAATTCCCCCTCATAGCTAAAGTAGATCCTTGCAGGATATAGTATCACTGGTTGGCAATTTTGATCTTTAACTTTTTTATCACATTTTTCCATTCTCCTTTCCCACAGTCTTTCTTCTGAGAAGTCTGATGTTGCCATGATCTTGGTCCCTTTGTAGGTTATCTGCATCTTTCCCTGTGCCCACTTCAATATTCTTTCTTTGTCTTGACCTCTTGAAAGTGTCACCAACTTGCTGTTGATCTCATTTTGTTTAAGTACCTCAGTATTCTATTAGCTTCCTGGATTTGTATATTTACTTCCTCCGCCAGTTTTAGGGACTACCTTTCTATTATTTCTTTAAACACATTCTCTGTTCCTTTTTGGCATCATCCCCTGCTTGGGTACCAATTATTCTTATATTGCCTTTACTCAATGTGTCAGATAGTTTACAAAGTGTTTCTTCAATTTTTTAACTTTGTTTCTTTTTTTCTTCTTCATTTTGTTTTCTGGTAAATTTGTATCTCCAAGTTCACTGACTTGCTCTTCCATTTGTTTTATTCTACATCTACAGCTTTCTTTCAACAGTATTTTTCATCTCTTAATCTTTTTCTCCATCTTGCAACTCCTTTATTTCCTTCTTTATAGTATAATTTTTTATTTTCTGTACATTGTTTTGTTTTTCAAGATATTCTATTACTTCTGAATTTTTCTTGCATATCTATGATCTGCTTTTCTGTGGCTTCTCTGAATTCTTCACATTTCTTTATGATGATAAGCTTGAATTCTCTATCTGGTAGGAGGAATAGATCTTCCATGTCGTTCTGGTTGGGTTCTAAATATATATTCTCCTCTGTGGTATTATATTACCCCTTCGGACTTCTGCAGCCATTCATTGTTACTGTCTTCCCATTTTTTGGAGGCCTCACTGCCATGGGTCTCGCCTCTTCTATGCACACACCTGCAGATGACTGCAGTTCCCTGCTGTGGGGTAAGACGCTGTGTGGCCCAGACTGGGGTGTGTTCCAGTTCCTGAGGCAGTGGTGGGTGGGCCCAGGATTGAGGGTGCTTCCCAGAGGGTGGCTAAGTGTGATGGGTGGGCCATGCTTGACCCAAGCTGATATGTGTGCTGGTTCCCAAAGCATTGTTGGTTGACCCAGGATCAAGGCCACTTAGTGGAGTGCAACTGAAGTTCACTAATGTAGGACATGGCCCTTCACATCAAATATTGGAGCATATGTATGTCCCAATGGGGGTGGCTAAGTGTGGGGTCCAATTAAACTGGTGTCATCAGACACAGAACCAAAACTAGAAGAACTGTGGAAAGTGCTATCTTCTATGCAAACTGGATACAAACACTTGCTAGCACAATAAAAGAGCTAGTGTGCTTCAACTCCTTGGCTTCAGGCTCTTACAAGTACCATTTTTTAATTCCCAGCATCAAACCTAATTCCTGGCACACAGATATTAAATAAATATTTGTTTAATGAGTGAAATGAATAATTTTTCAACTTAATTCAGGAGAATGCAATATCCTTCCAAGTCCATGAGTTAGAGGAGGGAACACAGGAGAAAGATGCATGCAAAATTATCTAACTACATAGTAGAGAAGAGAAGAATATACCTATATAATTTATTTATACATGCTATGATATAACTACACAAAGATACTGTTAGAATAAAGTACTGTTAATAATTGTTATGGCTCTTTACATTTTGAGAATCTCAAAAAAAGGAAAGAAAGTTAAGCTTCATAATAACCTGTATGATGTAGTTAAACACAATTATCCACATTTTACAAATGGTAAATTTACTGAAAAAAGGTATGAAGCTGTATGTTCACATTCAAATAGAAAGTTTAATCTGAGAACCCTGCTCTTCAACAGTTAACAAATTTTACCAGTTATTATGGCTATGTAAAAATAAGAACTATATTTTTATAATTTTTTCCTAGAATTCTGTCACCTTAGGGTGTCAATGCTAGACTTCAGACATCACGGCTTCCCAATAGTTTGGACATGTAGGAACAGTGGGCTTGCCAGATGAGTTGGTCTCCAAACTAATCTTAGCCAAAAGAATCAGACTCTCCCATGTTCCAACACAGTCTAGTTGAGGTTTTGAGTTGAAGGAGGGAAGCCCAGCTAGCACTGATCAAAAAAGTCCTCTAGTATACAGATAGACAAAGAAAAGTAACCTACTGAGGGACTCTAAATTTTTAAAAAGTTATTATTATTTGTGATCAGTAAACTTTGATATATTGTATGATGTATTAAGAAGGCTTTTAAAATTACAAATTACATGAATATTTGAAAACAAAATACCACTGCCATGCTTTATTTATTTTTTCATTGCCATGCTTTACTTTTTTTTTTAATATTTATTTTTACATACAAGCTGGGGTATAGGCCAGAGGCGTGGGGCGGCGAGAGGGCTCACCAGAGACAGAGCAGGAAGCAGAACAGGCAGATCAGAAATACACTGCTGAGGGGAGCAGCGGGCGAGGCAGGAGAGGTTTGCCGCACCATATGGGATCCTCCCCTGCCGGGCATCGAACTCGCATCACGCGCTGTCGACAGCTCCACAGCACAGCGCTCAACCGCTGCACCACCAGGGAGGCCCCCATTGCCATGCTTTAAAACAACCCAGAGAGCAGAGAAAAATGTTTAATTTGCTGGGGTAATTTTTTTTCCTGTTTGTAGTTTTATTTTCCATTAACCCAAATCAAATACACACAATTACAGGGTTTTAATCAAGTAATGAAAATTATTAAAGATGAAAGTATCATAGAATAAAATAAAGCTAAAATGTTTGTGCTCAAAATTTTACCTCAAAGCAACTTATAACATAAATGGATATTTTTCTCCTATTTTTAGAGGTGCATAAGGATATTATAACAGGCACAATTCATAATAAGTGTTTTAAGTCAAAGCAAAACTCCCATTGCTGAATGTGTTTTTTATATCAGCAAAGCCAAGTCATATCCATCCTTAATTTTTTTTACATAGACACAGAAATTATCTTAAAATACAGAAGTTTGCTGTTAGCCTAAGGATTCCACATTCATTACTATTTTCTATCAGAATCATAATGGGTAACAAATTCCTAAAAGCATATGACTACTCAAATATACGCCCATGTCAGACTTATTAATAAAAAAGTGACGGCCTGTGTATTAGAATACAACTATTAAAAAGATCCTGGCATTAGTGACAAAACAATGTGGTACACAGAATTATATAAAGATTGATTGGATTGTAACTCTATGGAATCAGATTACAATATATTATTCTAGGAAATATGAAAATACCACCCAATCTACTTCTCCTCTTCTTGCAATAGAGACAGAAGTGTGGCTCAAAGTACAAAATAACAGACCCAGAAGTGACGATATGTACCAGTGACGATCTGATCTTCATATTGGCTAAATCATTTTACTTTACTTCCTTGTTCTTTGATATCTTCGATTAAATAAGAGTTTACAACAGTAATTCTCATACCCAGAACTACTGAACCTTATAAGCTCTCCTGCAGACTATGCTGCTCTCCAAAGTTTGAAAATAAATGATTCATATTATCAAGTGGCACTGTAATTTGAAAAACTAGCTATAACAGAGTTTATAAAGGGCTTACCCAATATTATACCTAGTTTTTCCCTTTAAAAATATGGGAACAAACAGCTGATGTTATGAAAATGCATTAATCTTTCAGGCAACTTAAGCCCATTTAGTGTGGATAGTGCTCGAGATTTGAAAATTAAGGTAGTGGGTTGATCCAAGGATGGATTTTCTGATCAATGTAAGGAAAACAAAACGGCTAATATATAATGAGGCAAACAGGATGGTCATCACTGTCCCCATTTTATAGATGAGAAAGGTAATTTAAACTAAATGACTTTAGCATGGTTACATGTCTGAAAGTTCTAGAACCATGACTTACACTTAGGTGTTATGACTCTAAACTAGCTACTGATACCGTTCTATTATGTCATGAGGCCTTCCTGGTAAGTGGTATTGGATATATTTATATTTCAATACCACAGAAGAGAAGTGTGAAATTCATTTTACATTTATAAATGTAGTATGTACTTTACAAACAATGTTCATTTAGAGAGGCAATGCAAGAAAACAAGATACAGGGAGCCTCCCTGGTGGCACAAGGGGTTAAGTCTCAGCACTATAAAGCTATAAGCAGCCACTGCAACATGAGTTCCATCCCCGGCCAGGGAGCTAATTAACCCACATGGCAAGGACAACTCTCCTCTCTCACCCGCTGCTCCCCTCAGCAGTGTATTTCAGTCAATCCACCTGTTCTGCACTCCACTCTGTCTCTGGTGAATCTTCTCATCCTCCCCATGCCCACACACACACCTCTGGCCTACACCCCAGCTCTTGTATGCATAAAAAATAAATAATTTTTTAAAAGAAAGAAAACAAGATGCTAAACAGACTCAGCTACATCATCTGGTAGCAAAGATTCTCAGTGAAATGTGTTTTACAGTCTCTGTCAATACAATACTATGAGAAGATTTGAAAAATAAATATGCCTAGTTTCTTAATTTTGAAACCTGTCCCAGTGAAAATAACAAAAATGTTGAATATATATACCAAGGTGTACAAATTCATATGTAATATTATGAATCATAATGATAAACTGGATATGGTCCATCAAAGACAGCTTCCTATTAAGGAATTGATCAGCATTTGGCTTTCCACACATCTAGGACAGATTACACAAATCTTTTATTTTCAGAACCCCAGGCAAGTAAGGTTCTCACCCAATAATATGATGGTAAATTCTGTTCTACCTAACTCAGAATTTTATGAAGATTCAATGTGAAAATCAATGCAAAGCATAAAATCTATTGACTTGTAGAGCAAGATGCAGTTAAGAACTTGTAATTACATTAGAAAGTTCTGAAGAAAAAGAACCACATATTATCTTTGAAATTTCCAATGTCTTATTTAGATGGCACATTATACGCATCAAAAATTTAGACATTCGGGGGCCTCCCTGGTGGCGCAGCGGTTGAGCGCTGCGCTGTGGAGCTGTCGATGCGAGTTCGACGCCCAGCCGGGGAGAATCCCACATAGTGCGGCAGATCTCTCCTGCTTCGCCCGCTGCTCCCCTCAGCAGTGTATTTCTGATCTGCCTGTTCTGCTCCCCACTCTGTCTCTGGTGAACCCTCTCACCGCCCCACGCCTCTGGCCTGTACCCCAGCTTGTATGTATAAATAAATAAATCTTTTAAAAAAATTAAAAAAAGAATTTAGACATTCACTCATTTGTTATTTTATACATTTTTTTCATTTAATTAATTTATGTTTTTATAATTTTTACTAGGATAAATCTTGTTTAAAATACTATATATGATTCAGAAATATGGGATCCAACCTTTTCAGATGAAAGTTACTACACCACACTCACCACCAAGCACCATGGTCTTTTTTTTATTATTATTTTTTAAAGATTCATTTATTTATGCATACAAGCTGGGGTACAGGCTGGAGGCATGGGGCAGCGGAGGGTTCACCAGAGAGCAGAACAGGCAGATGGACGGAAATACACTGCTGAGGGGAGAAGCGGGCGAGGCAGGAGAGGTCTGCAACACCATGTGGGAATCTCCCTGGCCGGGCATGGAACTCGCATCACCACTGCTGACAGCTCCACAGCACAGCACTTAACCGCTGTGCCACCGGGGAGGCCCCAAGGCACCATGGTCTTCCACCATAATCTAATGTACCCCCATCCTCACTTCCCTTGCCACCCTCCCCCCACCTGGTAACCTCAGTTTTACAGTCATATTTCTACAGTTTGTTTTTTGTTTGGTTTTGTCTGACTCTGTTATTTCCCTATATGCCACATATGAGTGAAAACTTAGGGCATATGTCTTTCTCTTTCTGGCTTCTTTCGCCTAGCATAACTTCTTCCAGTCCCATCTATCTCTGTTATTGTAAATAGCAAGAGGTAATATTTTTCAGCTGAGTGGTATTTCATTGTTTGTGTGTCGGTGTGTGTGAGTATGTTTACCACATTTTCTTCATTCTCTCATCTGTCCTTGGTCACTTATGTTGTGTCTTCTAAGTTGCTTCTGTAATTTGAGCTATAATGAACAAAGGAGTACACATTTCCCTTCAAATTAGTATTTTGCAATCTTCATGTAGACACCTATGAGTGGGATTGCTGGATCATATGATAGATTGATTTTCACTATTTGCAGAAATCTCCAAATTGTTTCCCATAGGGGCTGCCCCAGTCTACATTCCCAACAACAGTGTACAAGGATTCTTTTTCTTCTCAGATTCCCCAGTACATGTTGTTTCATGACATTTTTATATGGGTGAACCTTGCAGGTGTGAGATGGGATCTCATTGGAGTTTTGAGTTACATTTCCATGATGATAAGGGATTTATGAGCATTTTGTCATGTGCCTGTTACTTGTATGTAAGTCTTCATTGGAGAAATTTCTATTTAGATCTTCTGCCCATTTTTTGATTGGTTAAGTTTTATTGTTGCTGAACTATATGACTTATTTGTAGGTATATAATGTACAAATGTTTTCTTACATTCAGTGGGGCTTCTTTTTTATTTTAATGATAGTTACTTTCATTGTAAAGAAATGTTTTAATTTGATCTAGCCCATTTATTCATTTTTGCATTATTTTCCTTTCTATAGAGTCGAGTACACAAAGACATCACTGAATTCAGTGTTTCAGAGGGTTATACCTATGTTTTCTCCTATACATTTCAGCATTTCAGGTCTTACATCCAAGTTCTGAAAGCATTTTGAGATAATCTTCAGTGTGGTGTAAGATAGTGGTATGTTTTCATTCTTTTTCATGTGACTGTCCCCAACATCATTTGTTCAAGACACTCTTCTGTCTCTAATGTCATAGATTAACTCCTTTGTCATAGATTACACTGGTCAACAAATTTTTACAAAAGTCATATAACTGAAATAAAATTAGTTATTTCCTATCAATTTGTATGTGCTTAACACGAATATGACAGTCAAATTCTAATTTTGGCTCTAGTCTTTTTTGTAATCTGCCATAAATTGATGTTTACATCACGAAATGCACGTCAATCACTGGTCAACAAATTTTTACAGAAGTCATGTTACTAAAATAAAATTAATCATTTCCTATCAATTTGTATGTGCTCAGCACGAATATGACAGTCAAATTCTAATTTTGGCTCTAGTTTTTTTGTAATCTGCAAAAAATTGATGCTTACATCACGAAATGCACGCCAATAGTAATAGGCCTACAGTTAATACCTATAAAAAATCAAGCCATAGACTGCTTCTTAGATTTCTTCGCTTGTCTCTTGCAAATTTGTTCAGGAGAATCTCTGGGGAGTGCCCAGCACTAGCCAGCCAGCATTGTAGTGGACGATTTTCCCTGGTATCTTTGTTCCATTGATGCGATATCTTGATGAAAACGTTCGCCATGTTCATCACTAACCATACCACAGTTTTCAGGGAAGAAATCCGGATGGGAATGAAGGAAGTGATCTTGAGAGACATATTGCAGCCAAGTTTCTGATACTGCATCAGCACGTCTTCCACTAGTTCCTTGTAGTTTTCTGCCCTAACATTCCCAAGAAAGTTTGTAGACACCAGGCAAAAAGCATTCCATGCTTGTTTCGTATCACCCTGCAGCAAGCTATTGAACCGGTCATCTCAATGCAGACGGAAAGCTTGGGTAGACTATTCTCGACTGCTTTTGCTTCGTTATTCCACCGGAAACAGGAGGAACCAAGCAGAAATAACAGTCTTTTATGTGGTTGCTTGGCTCTCTCCACACCGTGGGGACTGCAAACGGCATTGATGGTCTTTTGCCATTGAACCACTGTGAAAGCTGTGTTGGACATGGAGCACAGCAGATATGCAGGGCCCAAGGCTTGTCTTGGTCACCAACCTTGCATCCGAAGTCAAGATGATAAGCCTTCTTCATTTGAGAAGTGATACTTTTCTTCTGGTTGGCAAATGTCACTTCCCCGCAAATACAGCAGAAATTGCCCACGCTATTAACACACTTTCGAGGTATTACTGTTCTGTATTGTGCCTAAATTAATAAAATAATAACAGTTCTATGGAACATTAGCTTCAACTGTCTCACACAAAGTCTGAAATATTTTCAGTGATCAACCTTTCCATAGGGCTTTCCATAGTGCACTGCTGACGTCAGCTTACTTCAGCTGCCGCCTGGCAGTAGTATTGCATTGCATCAGAAAATGATGCAATCAACTCTGGATGATGTGTACATCATGGTAGTATGCAATGCGATGCAATATTACATCATTCTAGGCTGATTTAGGATGTTGTTGCAGTCCTACTGGATAAATTTACACGGTGAAACATATAAAATGAATTATATGAAATATCTTTAAAACAACAGCTAATAAAAAATTTCCAGGGTTATATTCATGCTCAGCACACCAAGATACTACAGATTAGGGCCTTAAGTCAGTAATGATCTCACTGTTGACCAGTGTTATTAGTCCATATAAACTAGGGTTTATTTCTGGGCTCTGAAATTCTATTCCATTGGTCTGTGTGTCTATTCCAATATATATTTTATTATTATTACTAGCACTTTTTTGTTAAAAATTATATATTTTATTATTATTATTACAGCTTGAAGTCCAGGAGTCTGATACCTCCATTCTTCCTCTTTTAAAACAGGATTATTTTTTAGCTATTCAGGGTATTTTGTCATTCTGTATAAATCTCAGTAATATTCGCTCTATTACTTTAAGGAATGTCCTGGGAAGTTCAATAGGGAATGCACTGAATGTGTATATTGCTTTGAGTAATATGGCCATTTTAATGGTGTTAATTCTTCCAATCCATGAACAGGGAATATCTTTCCATTTCTTTGTGTCTCATTCTATTTATTTTAACAATTTTTTATAGTTTTCAATGGACAGGTCCTCCACCCCTCATTTACTCCTAAGCATTTAATACTTCTTGATGTGATAGAAAACGAGAGTGTCATCTTGATTTCCTTCTTTTCTAGCTCATTAATTGCACATAGGAATCCAACTGATATTTATAGATTTATTTTGTAACCTGTCCTTTACTGTACTGATTAATTGTACCTAATACATTTTTGGTGGAGTCCTCAGGGTTTTCAATGTATATTACCATTCACCTGCAAATAGTGATAATTTTACATCTTCTTTCCCAGTTTGGATTCATTTTATATCTTTCTCTTACCTGACGACTTTAGCTGAGATTTCTAATACTATGTTTAATAATAGTGATGGAAGTGGAAATTCTTGTCTTGTAACTGATCATAGAGGAAAAGTATTCAAATTTTCACCACTGAGTATGATGCCAGCCTTGTACTTGTCACATGTAGCTTTTAATATGTTTAAATATGGTCTTTCTACCCCCACTTTTTTGAGTTGTTGAATGTTATCAAATGTTTTCTCAAAACTATTACTATAATAATATCATTTTATCTTCCCTTTTGTTGATTTGGTGAATTACACTAATTGAATTTCACTATCCATATATTCCTATAATAAATTCCACATGATCAAGATTTATCACCCTTTTAAATATTGCTAAATTTAGTTTGCTAAGATTATATTGAGAATGTTTCAATCTATGTTATCAATGATATTGGTTTATAATTTCCTTTTTGTGAGATCCTTGTTTGCATTTGTTATCAGAATAATTCTGGCCTCATAAAATGCCTTTGAATGTATCACCTAGCAAATGGAACAGGGACAAAAAAAATAAAAGGACATATTCTCTAAAACATGCAACATACTTCAAGTGAGTAAAGAAGAATTATAAAACCTGAACAGAAATTGAAACAGAAATCAAAAGTCTCCCCCCAAAACAAAAACCTAGAACCAGATTGTCTTACTAGTAAAGTCTACCAAAATTTGACAGAAGATTTAATACCTATTCTTCTCACACACTTTCATAAGATTGAAAAGGGGTGGTTGGAACTTCCAAGTACATTCTATGAAGCCAGCATTAACCCTGATTCCAAAATCAGCCAAGGAGAAAACCAAAAAGGGAATCTCAAGATGATGAATACAGATGCAAAATTCCTCAACAAAATACCGGCAAATTAAATTAAATAATACATTAAAAGTATCATACACCATGATCTACTGGGATTTATTCCAGTAATGCAAGGATGTTTCAGTACATACAAATCAGTTCGAATGAGTAACCACATCAACAAAAGCACAGATGAAAATCATATGATCTCAGTATAGAAAAGACATTTGACAGATTCAATGACATTTTACCATAAAAACCCTCAAAAAATGGGTACAGAAGGAATATATCTGAAAACAATAAAAGCAGTATGTGACAAAATGACAGTAACAATCATATTCAATAGTGAAAAATTAAAAAGCTTTTCCTCTAAGACCAGGAAAACGACAAAGATGTCCACTTTCTCCATTATTATTCAAGACAGTGGGATAAGTTCTAACAAGAGCAATTAGACAGGAAAAATATATAAAAGATATCCAAATTGGAAAGGAAGTAATAGTGAAGTAAAACTATCACTATTTGCAGATAACATGATGATATGCATATGACCAAACAATCTATCTGAAGAACAAAAAACACTAATTCAAAAGGAAACTGGCATTCCCATGTTCATTGTAGCATGGTTTATAATAGCCATAATATGAAAACAACATAATGCCCCAAAACAGGTGAATTAAGAAGATGTGGTATGTATTAGTATGTGTGTATACATATTATACATACACACACACACACATACATACATACATTCAGCTATCAAAAAAAGATAAACCTGCCATTCACGGCAAAATGATAGAGCCAGAAGAGATAATACTATGCAAAATCAGAGAAAAAGAAAAATAACAAAGGGTGTCACTTATGTGTGTGGAATACAGAAAAACAAAACAAAGGTTCAGATAAAACCAAACTAAAAAAAAACTAACCCTTGAAACCTGACTGTTGAATGGGGGCAACCGGATATGGCAGAGAAGAGAGAAGGGGAGGGAAGAGAACAAACAAGGGAGGGAACTCGAGGGTCTATGGGGGTGGACTATGGGTTCTTTGGTGGGGGGTGCAATGTGGTAACAATGCCTGAATGGGGGGATTCTACACATCTATTATGAAAACAATGATGTAAACCAATATCAACTCAATAGCTACATGATAGAAATATTTTAAAAAGAAAATTTCAAAGATTCTAATAAAAAGCTATTAAAAATAATAAACACAGAAAAGTGGCATGCTACAAAATTTTTAAAAATCTGCTGCATTTCTCTATGCAAAAAAGTGAACTATCAGACAAAGAAATCAGGAGAACAATTCCATTTAGAATTACATCGAGAAAAAATAAATACCTTGAATTAAATTTAACAAAAAAGTAAAAGACTTGTATACCAAAAACTATAAGACACTATTAAAAGAAGTAGAATACACAAAGAGATGAAAATGTATTCTGTGCACATGGATTGAAAGAATAAATATCATCAAAATGCAATATACAGATTTAATGCAATCCCTAGCAAAATCCCAAAGCCTTTTTTCACAAAGTAGAATAAAAAATCATGGAATATATTTGGAATAATGAAAAATCCTGAATAGCAAAAATATTTCTAAGAACAAAAATGCAGGTATCATGCTCCTCAACTTCAAACTGTATTACAAAGTGATAGTAATGAAAACAGCTTGGAATTGAAATATATATATATATATATATATAATTTATATAAATAAAAATACATATATATAATATAATTTATATAAATAATAGAGAGAGAGATCTATCTATATATATACACACCAATGGAAAAGAATTCCAAGTCCAGAAGCAAAAACACAAAATTATGGACAGTTAATCTACAACAAAGGAACCAAGAGCTTACGCTTACAATGAAGCAAGGAAAGTCTCTTCAATGAATGGTGTTGAGAAAAGTACAGTCACAGTTTTCCCAATACTAGCTACTAGCTTATAATATACACAAAAATAAAGACTTGAATAAAGACTTGAATGTAAGACTTGAAACCATAAAATACACAGATGAAAATATTGCTCACATGCTTCTTGACATCAGCCTTGGAGATGAGTTTGAGTGCTTAACTCCAAAGGCAAGGGAAACAAGCAACACTAAACAAATGGGTCTACATCAAACTAAAAAAGTCTCTGGACAGTGAAACAAACTTGCTTCAAAACAAAAAAAAAGACAGCCTACTGAGTTGGAGAGGATATCTGCACATCATATATCTGACAAGGAACTAATATCGAAAATATACAAAGAACTCATAAAACTAGACAATAAAATACAAACAACCCAATTAAAAACCAGACAGAAATGAACTGACACTTCTCCAAAGAACAGAAATGGCCAATAGGCACAAGAAAAGGCTTTTATCACATTATTAGAGAAGTGTAAATCAAAAAAATATTGAGATATTATCTCAAACCTGTGAGAATGGCTATTGTCCAAAAGACAGGAAACAAGAGAATGCAGGGAGAAGGGAGCCATTATACATTGTTCAAGGATATGTAAATTGGTGCAGCCACTATGGAAAGCAATATGGAGACTCCTCAACAAATTAAAAGCAGAAATTCCATATGATCCACCTATTACACTTCTGGTTATTTACCTGGAAAATACAAAAATACTAATTCAAAGTTAAATATATACCTCTGTGTATATTGCAGCATTATTTACAATAGCCAGGAACTGGAATTGCCAATTAACATACAAATGAATAAGAAAGGTGTCACGTGTGTGTGTGTGTGTGTGTGTGTGTGTGTGTATGTATAAAGAATGGAATACTATTCAGCTATTTTAAAAAAAAGAGAGAAAGCCCACCATTTGTAACAGCAAAGATGGAACTAGAGGGGATTATAGGTGAAATAAGCCAGTTGGAGAAAGATAAGTACTGTATGACTTCACTTACATGTGGTATATAAAAAGACAAAATAGATGAAATAAATAAAACAAAAATAATCTTATGGACAATAATATCAATTAGTGGTTACCAGAAGGGAAGGGGGAAAAGGGTTGGGTAAACTGGAAGAAAGAAGACAATAATATGGCAAAGGATATGGACTTTTAGTAGTGAATTGAATGTAGTACATATGTATACATGTTGTTTCTCAATGATGCACACACAAATAATATATAATGTTATAATGCAATGTTATTTCATTAAAAAATAAACAACAAAACAAAAGAGATACATATTTACCTCAGTGTTTCACAGACATTTGAAAACGGAAATCCCTCTCATTTTAGGGGGATAGCAGAGTTCTTTGAAACCCTCAAAACAGTTTCTGTGGGACACAGTTGGAGATACATACTTCAACTCTCACCAGATAAGTATCCCTAGATAAGTCACTTATTTTCTATAAGCATCAGTTTCCTTACCTATAAAATAAATGTTATTTAAGGAATCTAATAAAATATGTGAACATGCTTTGGAAATTAAAAATTATTCTTCAGTTAATTTGAATTCTTGTTACCTTTTATATGTTTGGCCTTGGGCTCAAAGCAGCAAATTATTTCCTCTAACTGTACTCTTTTCATGTATTTGCTTTAACTCCAATCTGAAAAAAATTTGTAAATTTATTTTGTTGTTTATAAATTTTAGAATAAATTAAACACTGCCAAGGAGCAAATTTTTTCCAGATAATATCATAATAATGCTCTAGGCTTCAATTTACCTATTTCCTAAACTGTAAATCAACTGAAGCCATTTTAAATATAATGTCCCCATAAGAACTAATTAATATCAGAAGGAAAGTGAAAAGGGTGGTAGGTGATTCATTTATTAGGGGTCAATTATATGATAAAAGAATTAGATTTTTAGTGTTGAACTTAATGTAGTATATACAGATGTTGATTTATAATAATACACACTTAAAACATGTATAATGTTATAATGTAATGTTACTTCATTACTTAAAATATTTTAAGATATTCACAAAGGAGAAAAATGCTATTAAAAAATGCAATGTTCCTAGACCAACCCAGAAAGTACTATTTAATGTATTATGTACTTGAAATAATAGTTCTATTAACAGACCCAACTACCACTAAGATCAGGACTTGAGAAACTATTCAGCACAATCCTGGGGAGTACTTGTGAAAGACCTATAGACGGTACTGCAATCAAACAACTATTACCTTCATATATTTCTTAACCTCTTGGAACACTTCAATTACAAAAATGTATCATTGTTCAACATCAAAAAAGGTGCAAATTTAGAACATGTTTTTCCACAGGAAAAAGGTTTTTGGAATATGTAACAACAACAAGGTTTTCGGAATACTTAAAATGATGCACATACATCTCTAGGTTCTGGGGACAGAACAATGACAAAGCAAAGATCCTGCCTTCTTTGGGGCTTAATTTTCTATTGCAAGAAATGCAATTCTGACTTTCAACCAAGAAAGCCATGAACACATCTTCACCACTAGGTTCTGGTTAAGCAAGGCCAGATACTTTCAAACAGTAACTTGGAATTTGCTCTGCATCTGTTTAAGTCCACATCTCCTTAAATGGTTGTTGTCATCATCCTCATCCTCATCCTCATCCTCACCATCTTAAAATCAATAACAAAAGCAGCATCAGCTACAACAATAACCAGAAGAACCACCCAGGAATTTGATTAATGGCTTAGAGATGTTAGTTTCTCTACCTTTCCTGGATTCTACCCCACCCTCCTCCATAATCCACTACAACTCCTTCAATACCTTTTTTACATAACCCTTTGCTCCCCTTTGCATTCTCATTTTCCAATTGTAGTCCAATATAAAACTGTATGATTCTCAAATGCTACCTTCTGAGGAATAACCTGAGACACTTGATAAAAATATATACTCATAGGTTTCATAGAGGAATTAAAATCAGAAATGAGGGGAGTTCTTGACTGCTAACCTCAAATAAGTTATTTTACTTTTTTAAGTATCACTGTCCTTAGTTTCAGTATAACTGCAATGATATTTTTCCTGTCAATTTAAAAGGATTATTTTTGAGAATTACCTTGATAATTATTTTTTGCAAATGTGTTATTTTAATCATACTATAAATCTATATATGATATCCTTTTATATTGAAGAATAAACATCAACCCAGTTCTGTTCATATGGTAGCAAATAGCATGTTGCTGAATATCTACATTTTTTCCCTGACTTCAATAACAAAGAAGTGAATCCATAAATTCTTTATACATTTACTTGAAAAACAGAATTGTTTTCTTGCTTTGGAGACCTTAAAATTTATCTAATAGTGAATCTAATGCTCTTAAAAGTTATTGGAATGGCAGCTATGGAGACACACAAAAATAAAGCCTTATCTTTATGATATTATTAATATCTCCTAGTGAAGAATTTTAATGTATTCAATTAGACAAAAATTTAATGACTGCCTACTACGTACAAGGCACTGTGCGTAGTACTGAGTAACAAGACCTAGAAAGGCTCGCTCTTCTTTTTCATGCAGTCGCCAAATCCTGTCCGTGTTACTTCGGGGATGGCTCTCAAAGCAACTCTCAATCCTATATTCCCACAGTTACTGCCATATCCTGAAAAATTTTTCTCAGAACAATGAAGCAGTAATTTCTCAGCTTTAGTCACCATTTTTTTCACTTTAATCTTTCTTCTTAAAATATTTTCCAAGATTTTTAAAACTTAACCATAACCAACTTCTCTAGTATCTCTAGTCAGTTCCCCATGCATCTATCTACACTGCACCTCAACAACACCAATCATTCAGCCCCTCCAAATCATGCCAAGTACATCATGCATCTGTACTGCTTCTTATGTTTCCTTAGAATGTCCTCACATTTCAATTCTGATTTTAAAAAATCCTACCCATACTTCAGAAACCAGTTCTAAAGCCATCTTTG
The DNA here is from genome assembly GCA_004024925.1 of Scalopus aquaticus. Classification (NCBI taxonomy): domain Eukaryota; kingdom Metazoa; phylum Chordata; class Mammalia; order Eulipotyphla; family Talpidae; genus Scalopus; species Scalopus aquaticus. The sequence goes on along the minus strand of PVIJ01016799.1, from coordinate 2,677 downwards.
AGAAATTGTCTGACTCTCCCATTGCAGGATCAATAACTTCCCCATCTCCATCACCATATTTGCTCTATTGTTCATTATAACTCTATTACCTAGTGCAATGCATAATAATTAGCTGAATACTTTTTCTACTTCTCTCACTTAAACCTCTCCTCTCTTTATCCATAAAATAAACTATATGCTCCTCCAGCATAGGGACTATACTTTAAACAGTTTTTTCCAAGTAGTTGGAACAGACGAAGAATGTAGTTAATATCTAGTAAAATGAAAAATTGGGTCAACACAGTAATACGCAGTTTCTGTTCTCAAGTAACTTAACTTAGTGAAGGAAGAAATGAAGCAAGAGTCTATATAGATACATTTCAAGTCAATGTTCACATTTTTATTCAGTTTTCCCAAACACAGAATTAAGATTATCATAATCCCTTTTTACTGATAAACAAGACTGAGGAAGAATAGGTGACTATATATCACACAAGTTAGAGAGGGACAAGAGTTCCCTGTCCTTCACATCCTCATCAGCATTTACAATCTCTTGTCTTCTTGATGACAGCCATCCTAACAGTTGTAAGATCTCATTGTGGGTTTGATATGCATTACCCTGATGATTAATGACTTTGAGCACCTTTTCAAGTACCTGATGTCCATTTGTATGTCTTCATTGGAAAAGTGTCTATTTACGTGGTTATACACTTATGGCGTTTTGGAAAATTGGTATAGCCGTTATGGAAAAGAATATGGAGGTACCTCAAAAAATTAAAATAGAACTACGATATAATCCAGCATCCCACTTCTTGGTATACATCTGAAGGAAATACAATCAGTATTTTAAAAAGATATCTGCAATTCCATTTTCACTGCAATATTATTCAGAATAGCCAAGATAATGGATTCGACCTGTGTCTACCTACAGGTGAATGGATAAAGAAACTGATCACACACACACACACACACACACACACACACACACACACACACACGCACAGATTATTATTCATCCTTTAAAAAGAAGGACGCCCTGCCATTTGCAGCAACATGGGAAGAACCTGGAAGGCATTAAGCTAAGTCCAATAAACCAGACAGAAAAAGACAAATTTTGTGTGGCTTTATATATGAAAATATTAAAAGGTTAAGTATGTGAGGTGATGGATGCTAACAAACTTGACTGCAATAATCATTTCACAATGCATGCATTTATCAAATTATCATGTTGTATATTTTAAATACATATAATTTTATATGTCAGTTATTCCTCAATAAACCTGAAAGGAATGGAAAAAAATGGGAGAGGGAAAACTAGAACCTTAGTCACTTGACACTTTTACATTTCTAGTGTGAAAAGGGTAAAATCATAGAAAGCAGTTGCCCAATTTCTATAAATTTAGACTGAATTTAATAGAAATCATGGCAGAATCACTCTCAGCTCACTCAAATATGATTTAGACTAGTAAAACGAATTACTAGTGAATAAGTTACATATTTTATTAATTAGTATGTAATTTTTCATTTCATCCTATAACATTTTTCATGTTAATTTTGAACAGCTTTTCCCTCGCAAAGTACTTTAAGAACCCCACAATACGAGTAGGTATTTTAAGAAAAACAACCAACTGAAATAAATAACTTTAACAAAATTCATAAAATGGCACTTGTCAAATTTTTCTACTTAGTTTTATCTTGAAAGAAAACTACATTTTACTGAGTTCATGAATTTCTTTATGAAGAATATGCAGGCTTTTTCTTAAGATGCACTAAATTCCCCAAAACAAGATGATGGGTATTGACTTTAAACAACTTTCCCATGGCTTTGATATTTTTACAAAAAACAACCCAAAGCTAATTAGTATCCCTCAGTCAAATTTGCCAAATTGGTGCAGTCTGGTTTCTTTCTATGTCACACAGAGTTCTAAACAAACCCATCTGTCTGCCAGGTTCAGGTGAAATGCAGAGAGGTTACTAGTGGAGCAAGAACACATCACAATGATATGAACAGCAAAGTTGACTTACGAATAATTAGCAGAATTCACCCTTTCAATCTATGTTCATTTAAAAAAATAATATAAATGGCTTAAATGAGTCTCTACAGAAAACAAGTTATTCACATATGGAACCTGCAGTTAAAACAGTTGTCTGTCTAACTGCATGTATCTGTCAGTATAAAAGTTGTCTGAAGGAGTTATCTTAACCTAGAAAATATAAGTTTATTTTAAAATATTCACCTTTCTGGTGAAGTCTTGTTTACTTGTTAATAAAGACGTATAGGCTGAGGTCCTAGTCTGTACTGAAAATTCTTCAAATATCTGTATAAAACAGTTACTCCCCCTGATTTGCTCTACTGTTACAAACCACTTTAAACACAAGATGGCTTCTAGGTATGTCCAGATTCTACCTCCTTAAGTAAGCATGTTGTAAAGAAAAGGCTAAGAAAATTCATGGTTTAAATAAGGAGAAAAATAATACAAGCTAGTATTTTTTTAAAGGCTTTGTTCTTTATTTTTTTTAATATATATTTTTATTGTTATTTATGTCTTTTACATTTTGTATTCCCCTTGGGTAGCCCACCACCAATTCACCCGTGATCCATCTCCATGGTCTCTTGCGTTCTTTTCTATTCCATTGTGTGCCCTTTTCCTTCCCTCCCTCCCACTGCCCTCCCCCTCCCACCCCTCCACCCCACCCC
>PVIJ01016798.1:0-31682 GCA_004024925.1 Scalopus aquaticus | reverse complement strand
GTTATAAGATGAGTAAGTTCCTAGAATCTAATGTACAGCATAGCAGCTATAGTTAACAATACTATATTATGTTCAGTAAGTCCTCACTTAAAGTCACCAGTAGTAGCTTCTTGGAAACTGCGACTTTAAAGAAAAGACATGTAACAAAACTTAACAACAGTTAAGTTATTGGCCTAAATCTGGTCACAAAAAAAAAAAATCACCAAATTTCTAAATAAAAACCTAGAATACTTCTAATATTAAACAATAATACGTATTTATTCATTCATTCACTATAAAAGCTGGAAGGTCCCTGGAATGGACTTGACTTGCTCACACTGAAAGAAAATTGAACTGAGTCAGTTGGGGTGGGGGGAACCCCCATAGAATCTGAAAGTCTTTCTTGGACTTCTTAGATTCCCTGGAAAAATTCTTCCAGTATCTTGCCTTAACAATATATATATGCCTGATTACCAACATCCTATGTGCTGACAGAAAAGACCGAAAGTCTCAGCATTTCACATACAAAATCTTCATCTCATCTCTCTGATTTCAACATCTGCCTTCTGCCTTTTACTATATCATGTTATTCTAAGTCCTGGTATTTTTATTTTACCATTGGACCCTCTGCAGAAAACATGCTTTCCTGTTCTGTCACAGTAGTACAGTTATCTGCTATGAAGGATGGGATGTTGGAAACAACCATAGATAGATATTAAATAGATATTAAAATCAGCTCTCCATGACCATAGAGCTGAGGCATCCAAGAGGAAGAGGGAGGAGGAGAAGGAGAGATGAGAATGGTGGTGGGGGCAGGGCAGAGGGCTGGAAAGGGAAAAGGGAGCACAATGGACTGTAGTGATAGAACCTGGGTGCTCTGGTGATAGGAAAGCTATGATGGCCACACTTGAGGGAGAAATCCTACATTGTCAAAATATTAACAAAGATGTAAAACAATAGTACTTCATTAAAAAAATAAAAATAAAATCTGTTCTCCAATTTTATTTTTTTTAAAGATTTATTTATGCGTACAAGAGCTGGGGTGCAGGCCAGAGGTGTAGGGCAGTAAGAGGATTCACAGAGACAGAGTGGGGAGCAGAACTGGCAGATCAACTGAAGTACACTGCTGAGGGGAGCAGTGGGTGAGGCAGGAGAGGTCAGCTGCGCCATGTGGGAATCTCCCTGGCCCGGTATGGAACTCATGCTGCACTGACTCTGGATAGCTTCACAGTGTTACGCTTAACCTGTTGCACCACCAGGGAGGCCCTGTTCTCCAATTTTAAACCCCATTTTTACTCATACTTTGAGAGATACCCAGTGTTTCCAATTCTTTAGTACTATGAGAACCTACTATGTAAGGGTTTCTGGTTTGCCCCATTGCCAGTTTAAAATTGTGCTTTCTTAAGTCTGCTAAGTTAGTTCGTATTCATGCATCTGCTTTCCAGTTTCCAATTTTTTTTCCTGAGATAATGTAGATTTACACTGTTGTTTGTGTTTTAGAAGCATAAGAGCACCCCTTTAGTAGTTATTACCATAGTGCCTCTACCACCAAAGCACCCACAGTCCACCACGTAGTCCACTATGCTCGCTTACCACTTTGTTCTTGCCCCTTCCCTCTTCCATTGGGTTCCCAGTTCTTTGGTCTGCTTTCAAGAATTCGTTTTTAAGTTTGTCTTTATATGACTCTTAGTTTGGTTTCTCTGTGCTTCACTATCGGTACTTGTCTATCTCCTTCTGACTTATTTTACCTATCATAATCCCTCCCAACTCCATCCATGTTCTCACAAAAGGCACAAGTGTCTTTTTTTTTTTAATACTAAGTAGTGTTTTGTATCTACTTTCCATTTTCTTTGCCCTTGTGAGTTTATTTATTTAAAAACCTTTTTTTTTTTAAAGATTTACTTATTTATGCATACAAGAACTGGAGTGTAGGCCAGCGGGGAGATGGTGAGAGGATTCACCAGAGACAGTGTAGAGCAAAACAGGCAGGTAGACTGACATACATTGCTGAGGGGAGCAGCAGGCGAGGCAGGAGAGGTCTGCTCTACCATGTGGGAAGCTCCCTGCCCAGGGATCGAACTCATGCTGCAGTGGCTACAGATAGCTTCATAGTGCTGAGACTTAACCCGTTGCTCTACCAGGCAGGCCCTAAAATTCTTCTTATTTTCCTTTTAAAAGGGTTTTGGGAAGGATATGAGCTATCAGGTTGCATTTAATTTACCCAAGTCCTTCTCCCTTTTTAAAAATGTTTTTCAAAAATGGGTAGAAGTTTCACAAAGCAAGAAATTAGATTTAGATATGGTAGCTGTACTATTCTAAATCTAGCTTTCTATAAGCTCCTTTTTTCATAAGCTCTATCAAAGTGCAAGGATTAAAAAGTAAAGTTTAATCAACTGGTTATTTAATAAAACCAATAAACTCAAGTAATAAATATTACACAGATTTTTTTTCATAATAAGGCATGATTTTTAGCATGATTTTGAATGTACTGATTTTTTAAATATTTTAGGATATGACCAAATAATCTGCTAAATTTCAGTACAGCCAATCAAAACATTTTTCTTTATGATCATGACTAAACCAAATTAATTCATTCAATCTAATATAAATTCTTTATTTTCTATGGAGTATTACTTTTATTAGCCACTATCATTAGCTCACTGCCATATTTTAGGTTACTAGAAAACCTAAGTTCTTTTAGTTATCAACGCAATGTGTTTTTGATAATAAAACACTTTTAAAATCAGATGCACAAAGGGTAAGAAAGTCTAGAAAATTCATACGCTATTTTAATTTTGAATAATTTCTTTTAACACACTAATGAATAATATATCAGTTTTGAAAAATTAATCTTTTAAAAATAATATAAATCAAATATGAAAATTATTTTGTGCTTTTTCTACGGCAGTCAAGAAATGATTAGTGAGAAAGAAAAAACTAGTTATAGTTTAATAACATATTTCATGGTGCTAAATAATTATTTCTTATCATAAACCTGTTTTATTCCTAATAATTAAAATTCTCTCTGCTTCAGTTGCTATGGTAGCACAATTTCACTGAAAACTAAATTCCTCAAGTTCTTCCATGAAGGATGATGCCAACCTGAGGTCTATATTTTGAGAAGGAGAATAATATATAATTTTCCAGCTCATACTTGTCTAATCAATACTTGAATTACTTTCCAATCTACAGCAAGAGTTCTGCTCTAAGAGCTTTGGGGACTGAAGCATTTTATTTGGCTTTCATTTCCTTACCCCTTTAATAAATGAAAACATTCTTGATAAGAAGCATTCAGCAGGGCTCACCTCAAGCAAATTGGCTCCAACTATAAATAGTAAAATCTGCCATCTGCCTTTCTATTCTTGTTCTGAATGCTGTGCTGGCATTGTGTTCACACTTCACTGGTGCCAGGCCTGATGCTGTATAGCCAGCAGCAACAGAAAATAATAGTGCAAGACAGAGATAATGAGGTGAAGAATAGAAATGGTACTACTATAATTAACTGCTGTTTTGATATTCACCACAATAAAGCATACACAATAGTACTGAGAGCCTAAAAGCCACATTTTGCCTGAGTGTCATAAATGGGTTTGAAATCAAACTGTTGCTTGAGCAAGTGACTTTACATCACCGAAGATGAATTAAAATGTTAAGAACCTAAGAGCAAGATGTGTTTGTCATGTTAGCAAGAGGCTCCATGGTTGTACCATGCTTTTATTCCAGTGGTTTTAATTTGTCATTTCTTTCTATACTCATTGGTATTTTCCTGTTCTAAGGAGATAAAGCTCTTTAGTGATGAAAAAGTCCTTTTACTCTACTTGATGTCCTCCCCACACTCTCAGTACTGAAACCCCATGCAAGTTTTCATTTCATACACAGCTTTCATCATTTCTCTCAGGACATTCTGAATTCTCAGCAACTATAAGATACAGACCTTTTTCAGTCATGCTGTTGCATACATCCAACCTATTTTAAATAGAGAGTGACTGTCACGGCAATTATTCGTATATTAGAACTGAAGAGAAATGTACATAGGGAAATTGTCAAAAAATATACCCATAACATAAAACCCTATATTGATAATTACTATATTGATAATTACTAGTATCATTAACTTGTTTGTATAACCAATAGTCAACTCCAGGAGGCATCATTCACTAATGGAGGGAATGCTTTCATTTGTAAATAGTATGACTGGTGTGCCCTGGAGCTGTGCAACATGGCACTACCAAATGTGTACTGAATGCCAAAGATGAGATGAGAACAGATATTACAATGGCTGTGGCTCTCAACCCTGCCAACACATCAGAAACTTCTGGAGACCTATTTAAAAATACCCTTGCCTGGGCCTCATCCCAGATCTGTTAAATCAAAAATCTCAGGTGATGGAGTCTTGGCATTGTTTTTATTTTGTAACTGTTTTGGAACTTCCCCGGGCAGTTTTAATGTACAGGGTTAAAATACACTGGCCTAATATCAATATCTGATGTAAAACTGTTCCAACTAAAAACAAATGATTTAAATTTCTGATACTCTATAAAAAAATTTACCTAAAACTTCTCCCTACCATTAACGTTAAAAATATCAGTAATGACTCTCTGCTCCTCCCAGTTCAGCAAACAGCTGTCTCTTCTCATGTAGTGTCAGTCATGTTCCTGAGACACCGTAGTGAATGGATTTGTCTGGACTGGGCACCTGTTCACCTGGGCTGCTTTTAACTCTGGCAACATGGATATTTGTGGCATCAGTGACCCCTTCATTGATCTGCACTACATGGTCTACACGATCCCTTATGATTCCACACACAGCAAGTTCGATGGCAGAGTCAAAGTTGAGAACAGGAAGCTTGTCATCAATGAAAAAACTGTATCCATCTTCCAGGAATAAGATCTCACCAACATCAAACAGAGGTGATGCTGTTGCCGAATATGTTATAGAATCCATAGGAGAAGGCCAGGGCTCACTTGAAGAGTAGGGTGAAAAGGGTCATCATCTCTGCCCTTTCTGCTGATACCCCCATGTTTGTTATGGGCATAAACTATAGGAAGTATGACAACTCCCTCCGATTGTCAGCAATATTTCCTGCATGACTAACTGTACGGCCTCCCTCGCCAACGTCATCTCAGACAACTTTGGTATCATGGAAGGACTCATGACCACAGTCACACCATCACTGCCACCCAAAGGATGTAGATAGGACCTCTAGGATGCTCTGGCATGATGGTCAAGCAGCTGCCCAGATAATCATCCCCACTTCTACTGGTGCTGCCAAGGCTGTGAGTAAATTCTCTCTGAGTTGAAAGGGAAGCTCACTGGCATGGCTTTTTCGCATCCCCATTCACAAAGTGTTGGCTCTAGATCTGATCTGCCACTGAAGAAAATTGGAAGATACAATAACAAGAAGGTGGTGGGTGAAGCAGGAGTCACAGGGCCACCTCCTAGGATACACTGAGGAACAGATGGTCTCATGTGATTTTAACAGTGACACTTCTCCACTTTCAATGATGGGGCAGGCACTGTCCTCAACCAACACCCTTATTTCTTGGTATGACTACGAATTTGGCTGGCGAGGACTTTATGGTCCACATGGCCTGACAGAGTGGTGGACCGTATTATTTACATGGCCTCCAAGGAGTAAGAGCCCTCTAGACCAGTCCCATCAAGAGCACAAGAAGAAGAGAGCAGCCCTCAGTCGTTAAGTTCTTCCCCCATTCATCAAACATGCTAAGACTCTCCTGACCCCATCACAGTTCTATCACAGATGTCCTGAAGAAGGGGAGGGACTCAGAGAGCCCTACCTTGTCATGTACCATCAATAAAATACATTGTACCCAGCATATATGTGTGTATAGAAACATATATATATAATATTCTTAGTTAAGAGATGTTAAGAAATACAAATATAAAGTATTATATTAATGCAAAACACTATTTAAAAGAATGACCCTTTGTAAAAGCATTAAACAAAAGGTGTTAGGTTATTACAATCTAACATCAGAATATGAATATGAAATATTCTTTGGAATATGAATATGAAATATTCTGCTTAGTGAAAGAAATAAATTTATTGCCATGAGTGGGGCAGCACCTGGCAGAGTATACTATAACCAAATAGTATTTGTAGTGATATAGCTGATTTTTTACTTGATGACAAGAAAGGGGTAAGTTGAACAGATAAAGTTCTAATTGCCATTTTGTATTTTGGATACAGTCTGTTTAAAAGCTCATTTTCCTCAAGTTATATCACTGATCCCATAGAATTGGAGGGCTATCACTAATTCATTCCAGATCTGTAATTTTTATCACCTATATCATAGTTTGCCAACAGAGAAATTCTGGCTGTCTTAGAAATAAAAAGTGAGGATATATAAAAATTTTCAAAGACAGAAAAAAATTACAAAAGACATCAGCATTTCTCTCAAATTACTTTTACATATACTCAAAATTATTAAAGCAAGTCCTGCTTCTACAATTCCCCTTACAAAACATACCTGAAATGAAATAAAAATTTCCCATGAATGTTTAACTCAATGATGCAATAAAACCTATTTTAATATGTGTTAGATTACTGCCCAAAATATTCTACTAATGATAATAACATATCTTAATGTAGTGTTATTCAGATCTGTGTCTGCACCCTTCTCCTTAGTGACATTACAGGGACCTTACATTTCTTTTTGGAATAATTTGTTAATTGCACATTGTACAGGAATTCTGAGCTTATAGTTGAATACAGAGCTATATTTATTATTAATATATATGTATGTATTTTTTTAAAGATTTATTTATTTATGCATATAAGCTGGGGTACAGGCCAGAGGTGTGGGGCAGCGAGAGGGTTCACCAGAGACAGAGTGGGTAGCAGAAGAGGTAGAGTGACGGAAATACACTGCTGAGGGGAGTAGCGGGGAATGCAGGAGAGGTCTACCTCGCCATGTGGGAATCTCCCCGGCCGGACACTGAACTCGCGTCACTGCTGCTGACAGCTCCACAGCACAGTGCTTAACTGCTGTGCCACCAGGGAGGCCCTATTATTATATATTTTATAGGATCGCTAATGTTTTTGAAAATCACTGTTTGTGGTCCGCTCACATATTAGTACGTGCTTTTGTCACCAGTATCAGGTGGTCGCTCACGTATTAATACATGTTCATCTAGTCTCCAGTTTTTCACGCCATGGTGGATTTATTTGGAACTATTAGGAGCTATTTCTTTGATTGTACTCAGTCTAGAAGCTTTACGCACTGTTTTGGTGAAAGTGTAAGGTGTCTTATGAGAGATATTACAGTTTTTTTAATATCCAGTAGTTCAAGAGTTGTGTGTGTTTTATTGAATGCTTATACCATTCATGCGGTGGCACAGAAAATGGCCGGCCCCAAGGGCTGGCAAATTTAAAGGGCACCGGCACACAAAGTGTTCATATACCTGGGTTCAATTCTTAGTTCTGCACTTACTCAGATTAGGTATCTAACCTTGTTAAGCCTGATTTTTCTCATTTATAAAATAAAGATAATACTATAATACTTCATAGGGTTGTTCTGAGGACTAAATGAGTTAACGTACACTACATTTAGCACAGTGTTTGGCACATAGTACACACTCAGTAATACCCATTATAATTATTTCTTATGATTTAATAATGATAACTAATCTAAATTTGGCCTTTGCATTAAGCTATAACTACTGTTTTTAGGATGTTCTTGACATTAGTATGGACAATTTGAATGCTTTAGTCTTAGTGTCTTGACTTTCATAATTATACTGTTAACAAGTATTCAATTTTTTTTGCATTCGAATACTTGGAATAAAGACCATTACTCCTATTTTGGTTAACAAAGATTTAGCAGAAGTCCAAGAAATGTCTCTAGCTAATTTAAATGACAAAAATCATCTTAGACTCCGAAATCAGGATGGGGCTAGCTACATTACTCTCTTAATAAAATTAACACCCAGAGTTATGCCTTTAACACAATTATGAGTAATAAAACTTTCTTTACTTGAATTTGTGTTAGAGCACTTCACTATGCCCAGAGCACTTCAAAACATCGAGTCATGGGGAGGTGATACACAGTCAAAAAAATATCATCACTGTTCTTTTTTTTTTCCTAAAGATTATTTATGCATACAAGCTGGGGTACAGGCCAGAGGCATGGGTTGGCAAGAGGATTCACCAGAGACAGAGTGGGGAGCAGAAAAGGCAGATTGACCCAAATACATGCTGAGGGGAGCAGCGGGCAAGGCAGGAGAGGTCTGCCACGCCATGGGGGATCAAACTCGCGTCGCCGCTGCCAACAGCTCCACAGCGCAGCGCTTAACCGCTGCGCCACCAGGGAGGCCCTCATCATTGTTCATAAGAAACTTACAATTCAAGGAATAATATATAAATATGGTTGTAACAACAAACATGAAGAAAGTAACTAACAACAGATATGTTATTAATAACAGATGTGTGCCATATGTAGAAACTGTCTAATTTGCAAATGAAACAAATCAATCTTCCAACTACAGTAAAATACTGAAGAATTCTCAAAACTATTAGAAATATAAAGCAAAATTGCTGGGTCGTATGGAAGCTCCATGTTTAGGAGTTTGAGGAATCGCCATACAGCTTTGCATAGTGGTTAGACCAATTCACATTCCCACCAGCAGTGTAGAAGAGTTCCTTTTTCTCCACATCCTTTCCAGCATTTGTTGTTGCCTGTATTTTTAATGTGTGCCATCCTCACAGGTGTGAGGTGGTATCTCATAGTGGTTTTGATTTGCATTTACTTGATTATACTTTTGGGAATCTACCCAAAGGACACAAAAACACTAATCCAAAAGGATACATGCACCCGAATGTTCACTGCAGCACTGTTCACAATAGCAAAGGTATGGAAGCAACACAGATGTCCAAAAATAGATGACTGGATCAAGAAGATGTGGTACATATACACAATGGAATACTATTCAGAATTCAGAGAAGATAAACACATGCAATTTGCAGCAACATGGATGAAATTAGAGGGGATCATACTCAGTGAAACAAGCCAGAAAGTAGGAGAAAAATATCGAATGGTTTCACTTATAACAGGACTATAGGGAAACTAAATAGGAGACAGACACCTGGGGGGGGTGGGGGGAGGGGAGGATAAGGGCACAAAATGGAGTAGAAAAGGACACAAGAGACCACGGAGATGGATCATGGGTGAATTGGTGGTGGGTTACCCAAGGGGAATACAAAATGTAAAAGATATAAACAACAATAAAAATATATATTAAAAAAAACAAAAAGAAATATAAAGCAAAACTACCGATAAACAGGAAGAAAGAACAAACCTGCAAAGTGTAAGCAAGGTCTGAGGGAGAGTTTTCACACATACATGTATGAGCATGTATGTGTGTAAGTGTGTGTGCGCGCGCACACACACACACACACTTTTCGAATCTTTAATAGTTCAAGTACCTATGGCTGATTTCAAGATATCATCTGTTCTTGGTAAAGGCGCAGATAATTTTAGTTTGCAATGGTCATGGATATTTCAGAGGATTTTGACTTCTTTGTGTTTGTTCATTTCCCCAGATTATCTGTAATTGGAGATTTGCTTCATAGGGTTATTTTGAGATGTAAGGAAAATAATCATGTTGAGTTTAGCACAATACTCAGCACTAGCAAGTGTTCATTATTGTTTAGTGACTTTTTTTCATTATTATTCATTTAATAATACATGAGTGTTGACAGTGTTGAATGCCTACTAGTCCACATAGGTGACTGGTTCACAAAGATCATAAAGGTAACCCTTCCGCTACATAAACCATTAGAACTTTCCGAACCTCAGCAGTCTTCCATTTCTACTTAGCCCAATCTTCCACCATCACTATTATCCCAACAAATATGAACTGCTTTATACCCCAGGCTCTGAACACAGAAACTCTCAATTCTCTGTCCTCTGATTCTTCCCTGTAGTAAACACTCATTTTAATCTCTGATTAATTCAAAATTCCTTCAACTTCACTTCCCTCTCTACTCAGTCCCAATTACAACCATTTGAAATATATCATCAACAGCACCCTGAATTCTTTCTCTTGAAAGTCTGCTATACAAAACTTACAGCAACTCTGGATTTTGTTCTAGGATATTCCTTTCTTTATTATTTTAGTTTCTTTACTCCCATTTCCAAGATGCTAAGCTCTGCTAAAGAAATCACCAAACTATGTTTCTTCTGCCTAAAACAAATTTATACTAAGTTCAGTAAGGCCTTCATGACTATTGAGAGCAATCCTTATTATCTTTTTTGTGTCCTTTTATACAGTTCACAATGGTCATTTTTAATTGAGATATGATGTTAATTTAAGGTGTACACCATAATGATACAATATACGTAAGTAATGGAAGATACCACTAGAAGTCTAATTAACATCTATTACCACACAGTTAAAATTTTTCTTGTATTAGAACTTTAAAGATATGGTCTCATAACAATTTATAAATATACTATACAGTATTATTAACTATAATTTCCATCCTATGACTATTTTTTACCTAAAAGTTTGCATCTTTGTCACCTCTTTCATCCATTTTACCTTTCAACCCCCAGCAACCACCAATCTGTTCTCTGTATCTATGTGTGTGCTTTGTTATGCTAAATTCCTCAACTAAGTGAGATATGTTCTTTCTCTGACTTTGTTTGACTTAGCATCCATGTTGTTGTAAATGGCAGGATTTCCTCCTTTTTTAAACACTGAAGAGTATTCCATTGTATAATTTTTTCTTTATCAATCAGCTGATGGACAAATAGGTTGTTTGCCTTTCTTGACTACTGTGACTAATGTTTTAATAAACATGAGAGTGATGATCTCTTTTCATTTTCTTAAAAAAAAAAAAATCCAGAACTGGGATTGCTGAATCATATGGTAGTTCTATTTTTAATTCTTTAAAGGAATCTCATACCACTTTCCCTAATGGCTGCACCAATTTACAGTCCCACCAATAAACAGTGCAGAGGGTTCTCCTTTTTTCACATGCTCGCCAACGCTTTTATTTCTTGTCTTTTTGATAATACTAACAGGTATGCAATAATATTTCATTACAGTTTAGATTTGCATTTCTCCGACGATTAGTGATTTGGGGCACCTTTTTATGTACATAGTTTTAAATTTTTTCGACACTCTTTACCTCCTAACTTCATTTCCCCTAATCTTGTCTTAATAGATAACCTAACTTTATTGAAAAGCTGAAATTCTTTCAACTTCCTTCTTCACTGCACACTTTATCATTATATGCTCTCTTTATTAGCTGGATACTTAGAAATTGTTCCTACTGATTTTTTTTAGTGCAAATCCTGGACATGTGACTCTTTACTCATTCCTTTCTACCTTCTATTCTGTCAGTTACATGCACAATCTCCTACATTTTTGATTCCCTATAGATACTTTCCCCATCAGGAAAACAAATAAAATAACCTCCTTTATCCTACAGAGTTCCTCTCAAATAACATCTCCTCATCTCTTTCTTTTGTGGTCTAAATGACACCTGACTCTATCTCTACATTGAGGAAAAGGCTACGATAGGGTATGAGCCACAATCCGTTTGGATATAGAAAATAGTCAAACTCTCTTAATCTATTTTATTTATACTTTTGTATATTTTAAAACATAACACAGGAGTGTAAAAGCATATGTATAAGCCACGTGTATGTGTTTGCAGTAAGATATGTACATAATTTGGAGTGATGTGAGCAAATATACTTTATTGACATGTAAATTCAAATAAGCTTAGAGAACAGTCAGTGTAATGTTGACTGAAAACCTGGAGTGAAATGCCTGAGATCTCTCTTGTCACCAGGTCTAGAACTTAAGATGACCAATTTCTTGTCTGGCTATGGGTTTAAGAATAGAAGGATGACACTGAACTTGAATTTCCCTTTATAAAGGGAAAAAGAATGGACAACAAGGTTAAAAAAAAATCCCACAGATGTAAACACCTGAAAAACAGAAAATAGCAATCAGGACTTCCTAGAAATAGAACAGTAGGTTGGCACACATGTATGTGGTTGAAGAAGGCAATAGAAAAAAAGCCTCAAATGTTAGTCTGCAGGGTTCCTCAAGAACCTTTCAAAGGACTCACAGGATCAAAACTATTTTCATGCAAATGCTAAAATGTTATTTGCCTTTTTAACTCTCTGTCTCCAGGCTACAATGGAGTCTTCCAAAGGCTACATGATGTGTGATAATGCAACAAAGCAAACGAAGAGCAGATTCAGATTCTATCTTACATTAAGCAAAATAGAAGATTTTTTTAAAATGTAAAACACCATTTTTTTCACTAAAATATTTTTCTTGGATAATAGCTACTTTATATAAAAATGGTATGGTAACAAAATGGGTTTGTTAATATTTTAAGTAAGTAAAAAATTTAATATCTCATTTTCTATTTCTGATATGGTAAGTATAAACACATAAAACCCACATAAACAAATATTGGAAGGTTCTTGATAATTCTTAAGTGTATAAGGTAGCCTTGATGTTGAAATATTTGCTTCAATAGACACATAAATTAGATTCTCAGGGCCTGAGGCACAAATTTCAATACAATCAAAAACCTGTCAAGAAAAAATTGTGATTAAAAAGAGTGGGGCACCTTGTGAAAACAAAGAGAGGAAAATCACCATCTTGAGCAAGAAACCAAAGTTTAGCTAATAAAAAGAACCAGGAAACAAACCTACTGTGAAGCTCCTGGGACTATCTGTTCTATTTTCATACACAGAATTTGATCATATGTGCAGCTACTTACAAATGATAACTGAGAGTATAATGCTTAAATGAGTATATTAAATGCATCATAAAAAAAAAACCCATCAGCATAACATATAACTTACAGCAATTACCTGGCTATTGCTCCTGGCCTACAACTTCTACATCAACTCTTTGGACATCAAACTTCTAGAAGGAATAGACTATGTATGGTTGCTTCCTCCCCCTTTCTTGTTCCCTTAAAATCTGGCTCCTACTCCAATCTAAAAGGTGGCAAATGATTTCTACCAACACAAAGATAATCATCCTCCCCCCTCCACTTTTTGCTTAAAACACAGCATATGCATCAAGAAAAAAAATATCATATAGCACAAAACAGTCCATGATTCCTCTTTTCATGATTTTTCTTCCCAGAAGCAACTTTCCCCCTTTTAATAATAACTAGCACTATACCTAAATATCAATAATTTATGGATTTTATATATGTAGTCATTTCTCGATTTACTCATTTTACATTTTGCCTACAGACGCCTACTCTGACAGACGAATCTTCATCTTTAAATGATAGCAGCACTGTTACCACCTTTTACTTTTCAAGATTCTCTCTTCCTTTGATTGACTCATACAGTATATCATCCCACAATAAACCACAAAGCCTTACAAATGTATTCAGTTCATTCTGTTAGTTTAGTTTTATAATTTTTCATATGAAGAATGCTAGAAATATAGTCTGTTACTTTATTTGTGTTGTATGGTGTACGTTACTTTGTATTGTATGTTCACTTTGGATAAATAATTTTAGTACACCACTAGGAGAAATTCCACATCAGGATAGACAAGGCATGAATAAGTTAAGTTCTTAAATTATTTTTATAGTAATCAAAGTTATGTCAGTAATACATATTAGCCGATACCAGGATTATTTCCCAGAAAAGTGGTGATTGACAGTAGCTCTAGACTCAAAGATTATTTCTTTAGATAACAAATAATCCACCAAATGTTAGACATTATATTTCAAACTAGATAAAAGTAAATAATACTTTAAAATGTATTCAAAAATATTACTGAGGGATGATTACTGATTTAAAAGGATTAATTGATGGTCTCTAGATTTTATATAAAGGATTAAAATTTGAATAAAAGAATAGTTAGGTTAAAATAGTAAGAACTGCTATGAAGGCATCCATTAAAGCATAAGTGTAACCCTCTATCATTAACAGTGCTGTGACAGAGCTCATTCTCAAGTGTGGCTATCAGAGAAACAATTTGATTGCATTAAAACAATATAAATGAAATATGCAAGCAGAAACTAGAAAGCTAGTAAATATATTTCTGTATAACCTAACTATCCTAAATAACATTTTACATATGCTAATTTTTAAACATTCATTTTTCTCAAAAGCACAACAATTAAACTAAAAGCAATGTCTTCAACATTTTGGGCTCCAGAAAAGAGCACATTTAGCACCACAGTCACAGAGGTCCCCCAATTCACCAGGTGAGCAGTATAGATCCAGATAACCAACCTTGTAATTTACCTGGATAACCCATTTTGAATTCTTGGCCTGCTACTCATGTGCAAATTTAAAGAGGATTATAGAAAGGCTTAAGACCTATAGTATAGACATTATGTGGTAAAAACAGGGCTTTTAATATGTGACATGGTGAATTTCAGTTTCCCCTACTCTTCCAAGATAGATATGGTAGAGCCTAACTTGTAAATTCTAGTACAGTCTTAACTACTGACTTCTAATATGTGTATTTATTCTCCTTCTGTCCCTATTTTATTTTATTTATTTATTTAATTTATTTATTTTATTTATTCTCCTTCTGTCCCTATTTTAGAGTAAAATGAACTAAATACTTGCCACCATACATTTTGGAAATCATGTGAAGCATTAACTGGGAAATATGAAAGCAGAATAAGTTTGCTGGAAGTCAATAACTAGAGAAGCAGCAAAAGTGGGAACACCATCTAAGAATAGTACCAATCATTTGCTATTTCCATGAACAAAATACTAGGTCAGAAATGTAGTATCCCAAAGGGTAAATCATAGCTTCTCATAAGCACTTGTACAATGAATAAATATACAAAGAACTCTTTTGTTCTTACTAATTAGAATTACGACAGGTTTATTGTTCATTGAAAACCATCTAAAATAGGGCCTCCCCGGTGGTGCAGCGGTTAAGCGCTGCGCTGTGGAGCTGTGGAGCTGTTGGCAGCGGCGACGCGAGTTCAACGCCCGGCCGGGGAGAAACCCATATGGCGTGGCAGACCTCTCCTGCCCTGCTCGCTGCTCCCCTCAGCAGTGTATTTCTGATCTGCCTGTTCTGCTACCCGCTCTGCCTCTGGTGAACCCTCTTGCCGCCCCACGCCTCTGGCCTGTACCCCAACTTGTATGTATAAATAAAAAATAAATCTTAAAAAAAAAAAAGAAAACCATCTAAAATATACTGCACATTATTAGACTTGTAAAGCAGCCACATGCTATTGAAAAGTCTACCAGGAGAGAAACTAACTAGAAGATTTGATAGCTTGAAAATCTAATCAAATGGCAGTAGCATGTTCAGTGTACCTAAAATTAGTCCAGTAGCCATGGGGGAAAAAAGCATCTAGCTTTAATTTCTCTTAGGTAGAACTTATGGCTTAATTTATTTCAGTTCCAGTGTTCTATATATGTGCTTTTAAGAGCAGGCTAAATTATAGAAATTTAGCGTCACATATGAGGTTCCCTCGTAATAAAAGAAAATTGTCTGCTTGTTAACTACTATTGCTTACTGAAAAAATATACCTCTGCCTAACTGTTTGGTTGGTAAATAAACACATTTCATTCTCCTTTATCTGTACATTATCAATATATTTATTGTACATTATATTGTACATCATCAATATATTTATTTCTTGATTTTATGCTTAAAACCCAAACTGCTCATTGTCTATCACATTCTTCCATATAATGGAAACCATGCAGTTGGGTTTCAGTGACATTTTAAGCATTTATTCAAACAAAAAGGAGTTATGGTGTCTCCTATCTCATAATTACTATCTAAAATTTTTAAGTTCTGATATCACATTTTCATCAAGTTTCTGCTTCTCTTTGTCTAAAATTTGATCATTTACTATGTAAGATAATACATGGGTACTGATACTTTAGGATATTTTTACTGTGAATTGACAATCAACCATCTTATTTATCTTGAAAATCAACTAATTAGCATGCTGAATTAATATTATAACAGAATAATCTGTTTAGCTGCAATAAGCTCTCTATATTATATATGACAATAAATTTCTTTGTTCAAAAGAAGCTAAAACTTGGTATTGTGGAATCATAGAGAGACTCTGAATTCATTACGTATCAACAGTTCCACTGAAATCATGATTCCTCATTCACAACATAATTGGAATTGGGGATGTCTGATCTCATTAGTGAGGCTTTGCTTGTTTTTACTTTGTGAAGGTAAAGGTGAGAGAAGTCCTCTGGCTTCTAAAACCAAGTTCCATTATACAAATTCTACAACGGTTCTTTTCCAACTTTTCTGTGCTGTCTTGGTTAAGGGTCATTTGATTAAAAGAACTAGAATTTACTAAAGTTAGCATGGACAAAGGAAGTTTACGAATGAGTACAGGACTCTTACTCAGAACCCAGTCAGAAAAGAAGAGCTAAGTCCCATGAAAGGTACCTTTCAACTTTTTTTCATTCACTTATATGTCTATTCATTCAACAAATACTTATTGAGTACCTACTATATACCAGACATTGTCTTAGGAGCTGTGGGTAGAACTGTGAACAACAAAAATGAAAAGAAAATAACTTCCTTGATGAAGCTTACATACTTACATGTAAAGACACTTGAATAGAAAAGAAAGTGAATCTATACCCCTGAATGATATACAGTATTTTAAACCAATGTTATCTCAATAAGAAATAATACAATTAAAAGGGAAAAAAATAAGAAAATTGTGGTCTTGGGTTAAAATGCATTGACCATCCAGTGGAAGTTTTTAAACAGACTGGCATCGTCAAGCCAGGACTTAAGGAAATGTATCTAGAAATAGTAGGTGAACTGGAGTGGGGAAGGGGAAGAATGGGGAAGGGGTGATACGAAGACCAAGATCAACAATTGCTATATTCCTGTTGAGATTTATGGACCTGACCTCAACAATGAGCAATGCGAATGGAATGGAGGAGATAAAGTTGATGATGATTATTTTATATAACTATAATGGATATGCCTTTGGTTGGATATATTTTTTAATTGTTGAAAATGATGGATAGTACCATAAACTGACATAGTGAAAGTTATATGTAGTGCAGGTTGAAGGATTAGAGATAATAGAGAGTGACAGTTGACTTTGGAGACTTTTAGTTTGAAACGTCACTACATTTAAATTACAGATATCCAGGCAACAACTGGAAATGTAGTTCTGGAATCCAGAGACTTGATGACTAGAAATATATGTTTGGGAATCATGAATAGAGAGTAATGGTAGAAATAAAGGACTTCTAAGAGATGGGTTGGGGGTGGGAGGAGAGGAAGGACTGAAGAGCTCACTGAAGAATGCCTGTATTTAAGTTTGGGGAAAAGGGGTAATAAATGAGAATTAAGAGGAGCATAAAAATATAGGAATCTCAACTTAGGATACCATAATGCATTTGTTACATTACTGAGAAAGGGGGAGATGGGACTTAGGGGAGCATGTATGTATGAGTGTATATATGTATATACGTATATATATATACATAAAGTAAAATAAGAAAAAGGCAAGATGAATGCTTTTAATTTATAAACTGTTAAGTTACAGAAGCCACATGCATTTCCCTTCTTCAGTGAAGTCATAGAACAGATATTATCAAAAAGAAAGAACTAGCCCCAGCAGGACTAGTTTTGATTACATAGAGATCTCTAGGCTAGGGTTCACTTTTTGGAATGTAAGGCAGTAAACCTAAAGACAGAATATCTGGACAAAAGACTTTTCATCATTTTTTTCTTGAAGCCTTAATTACCTTTCTCCAACACTATCTGAGACTAGCTATTTTTACTCAGAAATCTTCTAGCCAAAGATGCTCTAATTACCTTGCCCTGAATAACTCTGCTCATCCCTATTTATATAGTGCTCTGAACATTTAAAATTTGCCTGTAGTTTTTTAAAAAGCTGTAATACTATAGCACTACAATTTAATTAAATGCAAATGTGCACCTTTTTCATTCCTAGCAAAATAAATACAATTAAATAGGACTTGGATGTTATATAGAAAAATATATTAGAAATGTGTATCAGAGTCATGGTTCTTTGAAGTTGAATGGTATGCTTAATATCGTTATTTCTAGGATGAGAAGGAAATAAGTTTTAAAATAAAAACACATGCCACTTGTTAAGAAAGGACATCATTTCCATGCAATATCCTCGGTCTAGGTGTGTCTCACAGATGTATTACTATGAATAACTCTTTTGAGGGATGATGCTGTAACAACTTCTTTAGCACTCCGAGGAGAAAATATCTGCCTCAAATAGAGAACAGGAGAGAATACATAATTGCAAATGATAAGCCAATTCATCATATGTCATCTGATCTTAACCATTCTTTCTCTGACTATGATATCATTTAGCTAAAAAGCAATCAAGATTCCTCCAGAGAGAATATCACAGAAATGATGAAAAACTTTATTAAGAAGAAAATAATGTGGAGATTCAACAGCCAAGTAAACTGCATAATTGTTTTGGTTCAGGGAAAAAGCAAAGAACCGTGAAACAAAAAGAATATAACAAATTTACTAAATACATGTGATGTGGCATATTGAAAGCCTGATGTAGAAAACTACATTAAAAAGATGTTCTCTGCCAGTGTGGTAAAGCTTAGGGAAAAAAATAAGAAATAGACAAGGGATCCTGAGCATCATGCTACTGGCATGATGTAAAAAGGTATGGCTCTCCTTCCAACACAGTGGAAAACAGCAGTCTTTGTTATCACTAGCACAAACCATACATGTGCGAAATCAGGAAAAAGAAATGCTTTCGTTTCATAAATTTTTGTTTAGCACTTACAAATTTAAGGTTCTTTGGAAACACAGTCACATTACATTATGCTATTTCATAGGTAATGAAAATCCATTCACAATTAGACATACCTTTACTGGGAACCTAGCAAAGTACAAGATAATACATTGTAGAGGACACAGAAATGAATAAACTATGGTTTTCTCCCTTATTAAAAAAAACACTATGTGAGAGAAATGGTTCTATCTCGGGAACATAATATATATTACATTAAAGATACTTAATAATAAAAAAAATTCAGTGACATTTTATTACCTATGAACAGGTTATAGGACTCACTGACACCCCGGGGGGCACTCATCTCAATCACTCTGAATAATTCACTAGCCTATGAATTATCAAGACCACTGTAAGTCTCATTTATTTTCCCCTCTTGTCTTTTCACTATTATCACCTCCACAAGAGTGTGCCATAACAGTAAATCAGTTCTGTTTTGTTTCTTTTTTTTTTTTAATAGCTTCTTGCTAGCAACTACAGTAAAGAGAAGTCTCCACAGGGAAGTTTTGAAATTACTGATAACACTAAAGTAAAAAATGAAGGTTCTTGGAGTATTAATTATCTACTATAGCTGTCCCCTAAAAGCAAATAATAAAAGATTGATAGACTAGGGTGTGAGAAGGTATTCATACTTTTAAACATTTAGGCATTTTCTACAGTATTGCTGATCTTTTGTTTAATTTGCTGAATTCTGATACTTGTTCCTCTGAGAAAATCATTTTCAACTCTTTCTTCCTGTACTTATATACATTTTTCCAAATAATATGCACACTCTTCAACAAATGCCACTGTGTACTACAGGGACTCATAGGGCATAGAGTTTGCACATGTTAGAATGTGAACTGGTCAGTTCTTTGGGAGTTTTTTGTTTGGGAATGATCAGTTTCCACTGGGAAGAATTCTTTAGTTCCCTGACTATTGCTATAAATCTGGTTGCTGATACTATGCTTGGTGTTGTGGTTGCTTATTACAAAAATGTTTTCATGTACTGTTGTTCATAAAAAGCTCACTGTGTCAGGAAATTTATTCAGACATACATTTCAACAATTATGAAGAACAGCAAATTGTGATGCACATTTTAATATAATTTTCTATTTATAATCCTCATAGTTTCTGTACTATATTTTATGGATCTTTATTTCAATGAATAGTTTTCAAAGACAATCAGTAGTTCCAGTAAAGGAACAAAATTTTAGATATAAAAGAAACTTTATTTTCTAGACCAGTTCCACCATTGTTAAATATTGAAAACTAAGAAAAACAGATACCTTAAAGATCCCAGAATGATATTTTTCCTCATCAGAGGGCATAAATGCTATATTAAATATTTTGTAAATGGATATATTCTTTATCCACTGCGAGCCTCTCTTGGGAAACTAAATATTTTAGAAACACCTGCAAAAAGAAATTTTTATACAATAGAAACATTTTAAGAAAGTATCCTGTTAGTGCATTGCTGTTCTCCCCCAAATTTTTAATAATGAAGAATAATGACTGACAGCTTACAGTTGCCATTGAAAATTAATCTCATAGTGCTTTACGTGCCCATTCAAGTAGCAAATAAAAAGATTTTATGTATAGGGAAGAAAAACAAAGTGATAAAAGTAAATGAGGTAAGAAGATCAAGTAATTTCGAAAGTGGAAAGTCTCAAAGGGCATAAAAGCCTTTGTGTTTTCCTATGCTTTGGCCCCTGCCTTATATTTTGACTCAGAGATCATTAAAAGAGGTACATTCACAATAGGAAATGCTTCTCAACTAGATAAATATGGTTACTTGCGTAAAAAAAAAAAAAATCAGACATTTTTCAGTGTTGTCCACTCAGGGAAGGCGATGTACTTACAGAAAACAAATTACAAAAAAAGGAATTTGGTCTTTAATTTCAGCTGCAGGTAAAAAATGTAGTCTCAATAATTGATCAGGTTCAGCATTCCTACTTAACCATCAACTAATATATCCCACATCTTATAAAGTAGCCCCAAGTCCTGCCAAACAGAGTCTTTTCACTGGAACTTAGCACTACTGTGACTCTTCTCAATCAGGGGCTGAGCTTTGCCAAAAACAAAAACTATGGGTAGTAATATGTGTATCAGAGGGTTGTGGCAAGTACTAAATGACAATGCGTGTGAGTTAGCTATTCTATAGGCGCTTAATAAACCTTAGCTCCTACCCTTCCTTTTCAACTGCATTTACTACGTCCCTTTCATAAAATCACACTACTGTGACTGTCAGTTCCTTTCACCATGAGTGCTTACATAGTAGGGACTCTACACTCCTCATCTTTGCATCCTGGGTAGAGAGCATAGGATTTAATATAAAATAAGTGCTCGGGTGAATCAATCATATTAACAGAATCTTTTGACACCTGAATGGAATGGTACATAGGCAGTAAAAATGTAATAGTAAAAATGAACATTGTTCTACTTACTAAGAAATCTGACACAAACAAGTTAGATTGGGTAAATCACATAATCTCTCTGGACATCATTTTCACTTGTAAAATAAGAGGTTTTGGCTAAATGATCCTGAAATCCCTTTCTGTTCCAAAATTTTATAATTACATGACTGTGACTCTAAACCATCAAAATTTGTAGTATTGATATATGAACTTAAGGAAGAGTCCTAGGAACAGAGATTTAAAACACAGAGAGAAGCCAAGAAGGTGTAGGTAATATACATCTCAGGACTGCTTTTCTCGGTATAAGTAATACTGCCACTAGTGTGCCATCTCTACTGTTAGTAGCAGCTACCGTTTATTGAACTCCCAAGTGTGACAGGCACTATGTTAAACTCTTAATGTAAATACTAACACTTCAACTTCACAAGAATTCTGTAGGATAATCATTATCATTATGCTCAAGGAAACTGAGGCTCAAAGACATAGCACAAAGTCACACTGGTTGGACTGTTACTCAAGCCCAAACCCACTACTAAAGAGTCATGCTTCCAGTTACCTATAAGTTGTCTAATTCTATAGAAAATAAAATAATTTCCCCACTTAGTAAACATCTAAGTATTGACCTCCAACAAATAAGAAGAATGATTCACATGGTACCCTTTTCTATATCCAAATATACTTCCAATATTCTTAAATGTTCTAATTTGAAAACTTTGGCTACATAATTATCATTTTACTGTGCCATTACTTTTTAAACTATTAATTCACATAAAATAATCAGGTGCTTTAAACTTGAATGTCTATGTCATGTAAGATTTCATCAAAAATATATGGACCATATTTTAATCTAAGCCACTTCCTAGATCATAATGTATTCCACTGGTGACTGATCACACACAAAGGAAGTTATTATTTCCTCCTTCCTCCCCCCACAGCCCTGTTCTCTTGTGCACATTGCACTGTGATATCTTGGCACTTCATAACACTGAAAGAAAAGCAAGTTTTGGTGAAAAACTACAACTTATTAATGAATAGAAATCCTATTCCCTTTATAAGAACAAATTCCTAATATTATCCAAAAGAAATTTAGACTATAAAGAAAAATTCTGTTTAAATACAAACCTTAGCACACTGCCAACTAAAACTAAGAGCTTTTTTCCTACGGGAAGATTTCTTGAAATGATAAAACATATAGTGAGTAATGAAAATGATTTTATCAAATTTATTTCATGGTCAGGTACTATGTATTAGATAGAAAAGCCAATTCATAACTTTTATGAGAAGGTAACATAGTCACAATTAAGGTTCTGTTTCATTTAAAATATGCTTACTCTTATAAGAGTCAATAAATCTTACCTATAAATTAGATTTACTGAAATCTACTCAGACATGAGAAATTATTAAAAGGAAGATTATTAAACATTTGATTTCAAAATCTATCAATTAACACATCTAACAATGAATATTACATAATGGCATGTAATTAATATTTAAGAATGCATATGCATATTATTTCTATAAAATGTTTACATATAAATTCATATTCTCTTTCTTCACTGACTCATTATATTCTCACCTGTTCAAGTCCTTTATTTCAGTACTAAATATGTAAAATATAAATCAATGAGTTAAAAGTTTAAAAAAACTGGAAAGGCAAAATTATATCATTTCTCAGTATTATTCAGAACTTTAAAATTATGGAATAAAAATATAAATCTGGTTTTCTAAATGTGACAAAAGTAATATCCATGAAACTAACAGGATTTTAAAATAAATTAAACTTATAAGGTAATGAGCTTTCAGGAAGTTACTATGTAATAAATCATAGTATAGTTAATACCTCAGAGCAAGAACTCAGTTAGCAAAATCAATGTGAAGCCAGTCACTGTCAGGATAATCTTCCTTTTAATACTGAAACATGTAAGTCTTTACATTAATAAAGATATTCCATGAAGCGGCTAATCAGTTTTTTCAGTTAAGCAAATCAAAAGCCAAACTACACAGGCTTCTTGGACTCTTTTGCTCAAAAGATAAGACTGCTGTCTTCCCTAAAAGCATTCTTTCTTGAACTATCTGAGAGAGAAGGGGGAGGGGGGGAAACAAAGCAAGGGAATCTGCAAGAAGCCACCAAGGACAAAAGGGCATAGAATGGGAGGGGTAGAGAAGCATAAGGAATAGACTCAGACAACCAGAAATCAGTGTATCAGAAAGACTTTGGGTGATAACAGAAGGGAAACAGAACTCACACAACACAGAAAGACTAGAAAACAAATAGGACAAAGGCAGTAGGAGTAAAGGGAAAATGGGAAGACAGAGAATTTACACACAAAAATAGTGGAGTTATGAAAGAAGGACTGAATGTAACTGGCTAACCTTATGATCACATTCATCATCAACACCCCTGTCTCCTACAACTGATTTTCAGCCAATAAAAAGGTGACGGGGTATGAAGACCGATCTATGGCTCTTCCAAGCACTGAGAAGAATTTCTTCTGGTGTCGCACAAACTGCCCATATACCATCCTGAATCCTTATACACTGCTGCTTACGCTGAAATTATGTATGGATTTTCAGATTACAAAATTTTGAGGAGATCTAGAATTTAGAACATAACTTTTTTTCTCTCAGAAAATCTCTCAGACTTTCATGACTATTTTGTACAGACCAAAAATATACATAATTTAAAATTCAGAGTTAAAAATATTAAATTTTGACCCAGCAATTCTCCTAAGAATTCATGTTACTGATAAATTCATGTGTGCAAAATGATGTATGGTCAGGGTTATTCACTGGAGCACTATTTGTTAAAGCATAAGATTAGAAAGTGAACTTACCATGAATCAGATATGTCTACTATAGTGGAGAAAAAGAGTAAGTCTTAAATGTACCAATAAGGAACTACAGCAAAGACAACATGAAAAAAAGCAAGGTGTACAGAGTGTAAAGTACGTATCTTTTGTGTACACAGAGCTAAAGACGAAGAGAAAAGGTAGGCAAAATGAGGGGTAAGAGGAGCTGGGAGATTTATATAAATTATATTATTTTGTGCCTTTTTGATTTTGTTACTATATATGTGTTATACATTAGGAAAACAAATTATTAAAAAAAATTCAGTGCTGAGGTAATTACTCTTTATTTGAGGCAGCATCAACCCTCATCCTGAAATAATGCATGTCAATGATTCCATAGGCCCACAGAGGTAAGTCTTGGAAGAATAGCAACAAGGGAATACCTGGGAAAAAAAACATTGTTTCATATCCGCAAAAATTATTCACAATGCCAGAGGAACAAGGCAAAGTATCACTCTCTGACATACTTCCAATCCATGAATATGTGAGACTGAAAAGAGGTAAACTAAAACAATGAGATATCATGGAATATATCTCAGAGGGAGACTATTTTCCTCACTCACTCACTAGCCTTACAAGTCTGGAGACTTGTAGCCTGGAGGGTCCCATAGCTTTGGAGAAGTTAGCAGTTTCCTGTGGCAATTTAACTCTTCCTTCTAATAGGAGGATAAGGGATGGAGTTGGGTAAGATATTCTAAAATTTAAGCTGGTTCCCTATCAAAGGTGTTTTTCCTGAGAAATTAAGCATCCCTCAGTAGGCAGTGCATGGCAAAGATGTACCACACAAAAATCCCCTTGCCCCCAACACACATCCACCCCTCTACTCGCCTTGACTTGTTTGTGTATACATCAAAACCCTCTCCCCTTTTTCTTGGTTGTGGAAAGTACATTGGTAGCAGGTATTTCCTGTAGTTCATTGCGATGTCTAGTCCCAGGCTAACGTAAGCCACAATGAAAGGGAGAGTGAGAACAAACATGTAAGAGAAGAGAAGGAGAAAAGTTGTTTAATATTATATTCTAAAAGACCAAAGATTTTGGCTGCTAAGAGTTCTATCTACTGGCCAATTTAACATATTACTTTAACAATAAGAACCAAGGAAATAAATCAGTTGTATTAACTTTAATCTAAATTGGAAACAGAAACAGTCTAGTGGTTAAGATTCTGAAACCAGGGCCTCCCCGGTGGCGCAGCGGTTAAGCGCTGCGCTGTGGAGCTGTCAGCAGCGGCGACGCGAGTTCGACACCCGGCCAGGGAGAATCTCACATGGCACGGTAGACCTCTCCTGCCTTGCCCGCTGCTCCCCTCAGCAGTGTATTTCTGATCTGCCTGTTCTGCTACCTGCTCTGTCTCTGGTGAACCCTCTCGCCGCCCCATGCCTCTGGCCTGTACCCCAGCTTGTATGTAAAATAAAAAATTAAAAAAAAAAACTTAAAAAAAAAAAAAAGATTCTGAAACCAAATATAAATAGGCACAAATCTCCAGAGATTCGTTTCATTTCACACAGAAAACCATAAAACCTCTTGTAAATTGTAACTAGTTTGTAGAAATTATCTCAGAGGAATTTTCTTCCCTAATGCACAACAGCAACAACAATAATTCACTTGAGGATGAGATGAATGAGTGTCAGAACCAGTCAGTTCTGCAAAGCCTTAAGCAGCAGCAAAACAGAACAAATCTCCTTCCCTACCATGGGGTTTTTATCTTACAAGATACATCTATTGATCTTTAAAAACAAACAAACAAAACAAAACAAAAACCAAAAAACCAGCACATCAACACAAAAGCAGCTTGGCTGAAGGTGGTTATGGCTTTATCTGCAGGAGTCCATCAACAGACATAAGCCCACTTAATTCTGCATAAAACCTCCCAAGCCTCCAACAGAGTACAGTATTATTTTCAAAAGGTAGGAAACAGATCAATGCCATTTTCCCTCTTTAAAAATCATACATAATCAATGTTCTAAATATATGCTTTCAAAAGTACTAGACTCCAATGAAAAGTCACAGAAAAATAACTTCTCAGAAAATGACATCTCAATATAAAGTAGCAACTTCTAAGAAATATTTAAATTCAAATATAAAGCCAAA
Organism: Scalopus aquaticus; assembly: GCA_004024925.1. NCBI lineage: Eukaryota > Metazoa > Chordata > Mammalia > Eulipotyphla > Talpidae > Scalopus > Scalopus aquaticus. The sequence goes on along the minus strand of PVIJ01016798.1, from coordinate 5,580 downwards.
TGGATTAAACCTTTTTTAAATTTTTATTTATATATATTTATATCATTGTTCATTTTTGTACAATGTTTGATTTCTCCTCTCAGGTGCTGTCCCCATAAAATTACCATCAAGACACCTGTGAGCCATCACCAGTCTCTTATGCTCTTCTCTCCCATTTTGATAGTTCTCCCTTCCCCTCCCCTGCTGAATGTCTCTGATTTATAGTTTGCCTGCCACTTTTGTCTTTTTTTCCCCCTGATCTCTTATATGGTTTCCCTATGTGCCTCCTATATGTGAAACCATCTAATATTTTTCTTTTTCCTTCTGGCTTATTTCACTGAGGATAATCCCTTCCAGCTCCATCCATGTTGCTGCAAATGGCATAAATTTATCTTAAAATGGATTAAGTCTTAGGGTTAACTGTCAAGTTTGAAGTTTGGATAAACTTCAACAGTTAATTTAAAAATAAACATACATTTTACTATTAGGTATTGCATTCTGCCTATAAAACTATGATTGTTTAATACTAGGTAGATGTATAAACTTCAACTGACAAGCAAATAAGGAATCTAAAAACAATACTTCATATTTACTTAGAGCAAATATATTATTTTTGACATATTTGATACTGTTACTATGTTTCACAAATGTCATTCAATAAATATTTATCAAATATGCATTATTTTAGGTGCTGGTAATGTCACGGTAAAGAAAAAAATAAAGACCTAGTCCCTGACCTCATGGAGCTTGCAGTCTTAAGTTTATAGTACACCTGACTGGTATGGAAGACTGGGAGAAGGGGTGGTGAATGATAAAGGAATTTGAGAAACCCTTCCCAAAGGGTTTAACATTTAAACTGAGACTTTAAATCTCATTAGGATCTATTCAAAGAGAAAAAGGAAGAATGCTCCAAACAAAGGAACTATTATTTGTCTAAGCGAGGTGGGATAGAACAGGACAGAGTAGGGAGAAGAATATAGTGCACCAAAGTAACTAAAGGAAACTTATTTCTTAGAATGAATAAAAATTATTAATTCATAAACTCTGTTCATTAATTTCATTAAAATATATTGAGCTCTGATAAAGTTAATAATATCAGAATCCATAAAGTGGAGGCTGCCCCAGTGGCCTGGCACAAATCTAGACCTGAATCAGCTGGCATTTACAGCAAATGTCTCACCGTCAAAAAATCCTAAAACCAACCACAATTCTCCAACTCAGTTTTAGCTAGCTTACCTTACCCTAGAAAATAGGGCCTGCTAAAATTGCAAGAAAAGCCCAGCTTTCTAGCCAATCAGGCCCTGTTTTAACTTCTATAAAACAAAATTCCCTGAGGAGAGTATACTACTGCTTGTGAAGCACTGTACTTCCTCACCATGGGTTGTTTTCCCTTGAAAAGAGAACATCAACCTTGTTACTAAATTGCTGTGGTTTGGTCATTTGACGCTCTTGCTAGTTAGTAGGCCTGTTCATCAGGGAGTTATCTTTTCCAAATTAAAGGATATCAATATATTCTACACCAAGGTTCCTTTATCAACAGAGTAACTACATTACAAAGAATTCCTTTGAAAAGCAACCAGGAAAAAAAATTACTGTAAAATTGAGTAAGTTTCTATTGAAGGAATGAAGTCTTGAAATAATAAGTTTATGTTTTTCTTTCTTATTACCACTGAATTTTTCAGGATATGTACATCTTAAGATTCAGTATCATGGGTCCCTCTGGATGAAAATTTAAAGTTATCAGCAGGGTTGCATTTACTTTGAAGGCTCTCAGGAAATAATCTGTTTTCTTGACTTTTTCAAGTTTTTAAGGGCTGCACATGGCTCTCTCCTTCCATCTTTAAAACTAGGGTTACATATGGCATCACTCTTTTCAGACTCCGTCTCCATTTTTAAGGACTCCTGTGATTGCCATGAGCCCACCAACATAAGCCAGGATAATGTCTGTGTTTTAAGGTTACCTAGTTAGCAAACTGAATTCTCCATTGCCATGTAACCAGGCTTATTCATAGATCCTGAGGATTAGGCCATGGACATCTTTGGGGAATCATTATTCTTCCTACCACACTATATTAAACAAATATTTAAGGTTACTGACTTTACACAAAATTGTGGTAAGCAGCAGTGATGGTCTCTTTCTTCCTGTAATTTATATCTGTTAGGGTAGATTTAAAAAGTGGGTAAAATCAAAGTGTCACAGGGAAAATGCATCCTAAAATTACTTCAAGCAGGAATAAGATGACTAGAGAAATGAGAAAGAATATTTTTAGCTCAAAGGCTTAAAGAAAAGATGGCATATTAAGTAGGTCTTAAAACATAGGTAGGATCTGTAATAGCAGAGGTCAGTATGGATGGGGCTTTGTAGGACTAGATAGAAGGAAGATAAAAGGAAGACTTATCAATCTGATTAATTGAAGAACACTCATTGGGAAGCAGTGGGAACTGAGAATTTCAAGTAGAAAGTGATCACAAATTCAACTGTGGCAGAGATGAAGAAATACAAAGAGAAGAGGCCATTGGACTTTTAATTAGTGGATGACTGGCAATTTTCAAATAAGCACTCACAGCTAAGTGCTGGTGGCAGGAGCAGATTGCAGTTCTTACAGAAAGAGCAGGTTGGCAGCAAGTGTAATGATTCTTTTGATAAATATGGAGTGAAATCTTTTTTAAAAGAAATCTAAGACGACACTAAAATAAAGGTTTGATAGTACACAGAATGCTACAGAAGTTAGTGAAACTGGAAAAATTAAGTGTAAGAGTTAAAAATCAGATCAAAGACACAGGTTGCAACCCAGAAGTCAGTATCTAAGTGTTAAAAATTTTATAATACAATTGTTGATAATATCAATTAAGAATGTGTATTCTAAAGTTTTTATTTTGGGGAGAAATTGTTAGGTGGGATTCACCTACTAACCTTCTACAAATGGACTACTGGATTGTATATGTTTAAAATACCGTTCTCAATCTTACCAGTTTTAAATATGAAATTTCCTAGCACATTCTCCATTGTACATACTCTCAGTTTGAACTCCAAAAGCAGGCCTATAGCAGTATTAATGAACACCAACCACATAAGAGAAACTCAATTTTTATAGATGGTTCACTTTTGAAGAAGATAACTATATCAACTATTTGAATTCTTTTTTTAAAAAAAGATTTATTTATTTATGCATACAAGCTGGGGTATAGGCCAGAGGAGGGGGTGGGTAAGAGAATTCACCAGAGGCAGAGTGGGGAGCAATACAGGCAGTGTATTTCACGGAAATACACTGCTGAGGGGAGCAGCAGGTGAGACAGGCGAGGTCTGCTGCGTCATGTGGGAAGCTCCCTGGCCAGTACTGAACTCGTGCTGCAGTCGCTCTGGATAGCTTCATAGTGCTGGATAGCTTCATGGTGCCGCAACTTAATCCCTTGCGCCACCAGGGAGGCCCTCAACTATTTGAATTCTTAAGGCATGGACATCCAGTCTCTCCTAAATATATGACTACAAAAACATGCATCTGGAGAATTCTTAAACAACTTAATGATTTAAGAACACAAATTGTTCAGCAGTAATCACAAGCCCTGGTAATTTATTTCATTATAACTATCTCTCTTTGAACATGGGCTGAAATAAGGTTTCTTAAAGTATTATTCTTCAAGTACAAGTAATAGTTATTCTATTTCCATCTTTGTTCTCCCTTCTGATAATGCAGTCTTTTAATGCACCCATCTAAATAACCACTAAGAATACAATTAAATATCTAATTGTACAGTACTGAGGAATTACATTCAACTTAAACATGGTTCTATTACAAGTTCCAGGCTCACTCTTGTCTGTTGCTGTATATGAAAGCAACAAGATATGAAACAACACTGGCACCAAAGGAATGACAACAAAGGTGGTGGTGTGGTGTTTCCATGCAAAAGCCGATAGGTTAAGGCTGTTGTATGTGTTGTTGAATGTGAACCTCTCATGTTTCCTCACACTCCTTTCTAAATTTCTGAAGGCACAGACAGACATTTAAAAAGTAAACTACAGAAAAGACTAGTAAAACTGAAAAGCAAATACAAATAAAGAAAATGACAAATAAAAAATATATTTTTAACAGAATGGAATGTATAAAGCATAAAAGTAAAAAAAAAAAACCACTGAAACCATTAATGGCAACTTTCCATTTTCTAGTAATTACTTTAGTAAAATCAACTAATAATTATATTACCCATTAACAAACATACACAGAATATTAGAAAACATTACTAGTCTCCTTATATTTATCAAGTGAAGGGTACTACTCCTATGAAAAGCTTTACTTTTCATTGTAATTTGCTCATTTTATTAATCTTAAAGTATTTAAATTTGGAAAGTTATGGTTATATATCTGTGCAAAAGCTCACGAAATTGAAGCCTTAGTGCCAAAAATGATGTCTAAGAAATAATATAACAAGCTATTATTTTGAAAAAGATTAATATAAAGAGTTCAATACTGAGCTCTAAGCACACAGTAAATGAGCACGATAGGGACTATAAAACTATTTGTGATTTCTGAATGATCTCACAATCTCAGTTAAATGAGGTAATGTCATTTGCATCTTTATTGTTCTAGGTTTTTGAAACACACTACGGAGAGTTTTACTCCTCAAAAATTCTTCATAAATTAACTTCCAAATCTAAAACCTAACTTTTCATTGACTCTTCTGAGGCACTTGACAACAGCAAGTTCTCTAAAAACACTGCTGCCCTGCTAAGAGACATTCTACCCTCACTTAGCATTAATATTAGTCATGCAAAATAGAAGAAGTCCTCGCCAATGAAATAGCAGTCAAAGTGTTCTATGACAGTTAAACAGAAGTCGACTTTTAAAATAGGAAACATCCCTTCTTTCCTCCAGCTGGAATGCAGACTAGATGGCTGGAGTTTGAGCAGCAATCTTGAACCACAAGGTAGAAGCTACGTGATGACAGGGCAGAACAAACAAGAATGAACTTAGGTTCTTTACACTATGGAGCTATTTCACTGGTCTCAGATTGTCGATCGCCAGGCTTTCTTTTCATGGGTGCAAAAAAAAAAAAATCCTACCACTGCTATTTATAGTATTTAACTAAGTAACTGAACTTAATCCTAACTGCTACAATGTGCATATTCTAACAATTCCACACCTGACATGTCAAAAGTCTAAACCAGTGTTATCCTACAGAGATTTCTGTGATAATGGAAATATTCTCTATCTTTGCTGTCTGATCCAGTAGCCACGAGTCACACTGAGCACCTGAAATGTTTTTAACAGTTAAAACAGAATTTTAAAATGTATTTAAATACAATTAATTTAAAATCTGAGAGCCTCATGTAGCTAGTAAGTATTGCCTTGAATAGCACAGTTCAGGAGACATGAAAATTGCAGTTGAGTCTCACCTCCCCTACCCCCACACACACACTCCAAATAGTTTCTTTAGTGAAAGAATAGCAAAAAACTAGCCAATACCTATTCTTCCTAAACTCTTCCCAAAAAGCTGAGAAAGAGGAAATGCTTCCAAATATAGTTTAGGAGGCCAATATTACTCTGATATCAAAAGGAAACAGACATCACACAAAAAGAAAACTACAGACCAATTCCTGATGAA
>PVIJ01016797.1:0-31545 GCA_004024925.1 Scalopus aquaticus | reverse complement strand
TAATGTCTGTTTTCAGGGATGATAATAATTGTCTGATATATTTTGGTGCTCCTTCATTTGGGGAGTATATGTTGATGATTGTTATATCCTCCTGTTTTATTGTTCCCTTTATCATGATGAAGTGGCCAGCTTTGTCTTTTTTTACCTTCTTAAGTTTGAAGTCTATTTTATCTGATATAAGTATAGCTGTTCCTGCCTTAAAAGAAGACCTTTTCAATCAAGGGGTTTTCCTAATGCCTTTTCATGACTCAAAAAAAGTTTCAACTGAGAATTTTTTTAAAATTAATGAACTACTATTGTTTTACATTTTTGTTAATATTCTGACAATGTAGGATTTATCCCCTTATGTGTTCATTATAGCTCTTTCCACCAACAAAGCACCCATAGTCCTCTGCCATAGTCCTTTGTGCTCTCCCTCTCTCCATTCTCACCCTTCTACCTCTCCCATCTATCCCTCTCACCTCTCAGATCAATTGAGAAATTTTTTATTCCTACCTACCCTAACACTTGTAGCTCATGAAAAAATAAAATGAAAACTCAAAAATGGGTTAACAGAAGTCACATTAAAAAAATAATTTGTTAGGTATCTATCAATGACTATTTAGCACCTTGCAGTTTCCAGTTCTGTGAATCTGTGAAAAATTATCCTGTAGAATAGCTTCAGTTGGGGAGATAAAATGCAATCCTCACTTTCTTTGCCCTAGATTGGGTAAGATTAGTGAATGGAGAATGGGTGCATTTTCTCAATTTCTTGAGCACTTTGCCAGGTGCCTTGAATCTAAGTGCTCAATGTTTGCAAAATAAACAGCAAAATGAAACATGTTAGTGGCTAAAACATGGACTAAGATTTTGTGTTTAACTGAATTTTGATAAAATATTCTTATTTTACATGCTTATCACTTTTGGGATACTTGAAAAACAAATAATGCTTTCAAATTAGGGACTGTTAGTGTGTAAAAAAATGGAAAGAAAACATTATAGAACATCTTAATCCTAAGGTCACTTTCTTTTCCATGGTAGGGCTTAATAAATATGCTTTGTGTTTATACACACATGAATATGTGAATTCATGCACATACTTATATAATCTATCTACCTACCTACCTACTTACCATCTATCCATATATCCATCTATCCATTCATCCATCCATCCATCTACATCTTCCCTTAACTAGGATGTTTAATATAAGCTCTAAAAGTCTCAAGCTCAGTAAGCACACTGACATTGCCATTACTCTATACACTCAATAATGGACTTTAAGAAATGGATAATGCATATTTAAAAATTATGGTTCTTGATTTTAGATGACTTCTGAGAAAGAGGCAAGCTGCTGTGAGCTACTTCAGGGGAATAAGAGGTCTTCAGAGCTGAGAAATATGACAAAAGTCATTTGAGGTACACAGCACTGTTTGGGAGCAGGTGTTTGAGAGGGCATATGACAGCTGAATGAAGGCTTAGTTTTCAGTGAAGAAGCCAGGAAGGTCTATACTCTGACCCAGCTTTCTAACCCCTGTATGTCAGAGGGAGACCAAAAGGCTATTTGCCCTGTTTTCCTAATAGAGAAAATAAGTTACCATGTAAATCAAGTCTTTAGGAATTAAGTGCAGTGGATAATAAGGACTTAGAATATTTTGACAGCATTTCTGTTGATGTGCAGAGGGTAGGCTTGATTGTTGCTGTGGCCTGTCCTTTATGGTGGGGGGACACCCACTGGTTCCATTTCTAAGTAATGAGTTAGAAAGCAGTGTAAATAAGTGCCCCCTATTTTATTCCCGATCTGGCGGAATTTTGGGAGTGATCCCCCATCTCCCTGTGTCCTGTCACTTAAATGGTTGTCAATGTCTAATGAATTCTCTTCCTTATCTCCCATCTCACTCAAATCCCATCACCTAATTTTTATTCAAGTCACCCTGATAGTTTCCCTCAACCATTAGCCTCTATTCTTGCACACCAGAAGGAAAAAAGATTGATAGTTTTCCACTCTCCCTAAAATAAACCTAGGTATTTCTGTAATTAATACAGTAGCCTAAAAATCGAATCTCTGTCTTCCATTTTAAGAACACTTAGAAGTTGCCTCTTAGGTACTAGGACCAAACACTAAATAGTACTAATGTTGGTTGCTGGTTTGCAATAAAATGAAGTAGACATTGAGAGCAAGCTTCTAGAAACATTCATAAAGACTAGATGGACTGCAACATTCATTTTTATTGTATTGGACATTTGAAACAAAATATATTCTTTCTTTCCTCCTTCTTTTCCTCCCTTTCCCCCTTCCCAGTCTTTCTTTCACCCCTCCCTCCCTCTTTCTTTCCCATAGCTAGACATGGGAAAGAGAAAGACATTGAGAAGCAGTACTGTCATGGGTAAATATCAGGTAGCATAAAATTCCATTATAGAGCTTATAATTATTTTAAAACTAACTTTCGAAAAAATTACATTATTGTCATAGAAATAAACCTACCAAGTGTCTGGATAAGTTAGGATTGTCAGTTATTTTGTATACACACACACACACACACACACACACACACACACACACACACAACTTATGTGGTTAGGGACCAAAATGAATACTCATTAGAAAATAGTTTTTTTGGGGGGCCTCCCCAGTGGCGCAGCGGTTGGGTGCTGCGCTGTGGAGCTGTTGGCAGCGGCGAAGCGAGTTCGACGTCCGGCCGGGGAGAGTCCCACATGGTGCGGCAGACCTCTCCTGCCTTGCCCGCTGCTCCCCTCAGCAGTGTACTTCTGGTCTGCCTGTTCTGCTCCCCACTCTGTCTCTGGTGGACCTCTCGCCACCCCACGCCTCTGGCCTGTACCCGAGCTTGTATGTACAAATAAAAAAAAAAATTAAAAAAAAAAAGAAAATAGTTTTTTAAGCCAATAACCCAGTCAAAAAATGGGCAGAAGAGCTCAAAAGGCACTTCTTCAAAGAAGAAAAGCAAATGGCCAACAGATACATGAAAAAATGCTCAACATCACTTATAATCAAGGAACTGCAAATCAAAACCACTATGAGATACCACCTCACACCTGAGAGGATGGCATACGTTAAAAATACAGGCAACAACAAATGCTGGAAAGGATGTGGAGAAAAAGGAACTCTTCTACACTGCTGGTGGGAATATGAACTGGTCCAACCACTATGGAAAGCTGTATGGCGATTCCTCAAACTCCTAAACATGGAGCTCCCATATGACCAAGCAATACCACTTTTGGGAATTTACCCAAAGGACACAAAAACACTAATCCGAAAGGATACATTCACCCTTATGTTCAGTGTGGCACTGTTCACAATAGCAAAGGTGTGGAAGCAACCCAGATGTCCAAAAATAGATGATTGGATCAAGAAGATGTGGTACATATACACAATGAAATACTATTCAGCATTCAAAGAAGATAAACACATGCAATTTGCAGCGACATGGATGGAATTAGAGGGGATCATACTCAGTGAAATAAGCCAGAAAGAAAAAGAAAAATATCGAATGGTTTCACTTATAACAGGACTATAGGGAAACCAAATAGGAGAGAGACACTCAGCGGCTGGGGGGCGGGGAGGAAAAGGGCACAAAATTGAGTAGAAAAGAACACAAGGGACCATGGAGATGGATCACAGGTGAATTGGTTGTGGGCTACCCAAGGGGAATACAAAATGTAAAAGACATAAATAACAATAAAAATTAAAAAAAATAAAAAAAAAAAAACAAAATACAAAATACTTTAGAAAAAAGAAAATAGCTTTTTATTTTTCTTAACTAAATGTGATTGTCCCTTTGCTTATATAAATTAATACTTCAATACATGGAATGGTGATGAATTATTCTCGGAAGTAGGACATAATAGTATTTACAGCACATCAAGAGAAATTTAGAAACAGGACTACCTAAGATAATGAGAAACAATTGGGAATTTGGGGAAAAGGAGAATTTGACATATGGAAGTAATTATTGTGAATTTTAAATTATTTACCAAGTCTAGCAACATGGAGATGCTTTTGTTAAGCAACTTAGAGATATTTTTTTAAAGGAGAATACTAAAATGTGGAACAACTGTAGCTATTTTGTATTCAAGAAAAAAATAAAATAAAACCCTTCAATTCTGTAGAGCTCTTAAGAAAAACAAGAACTTCTCTTGAGTGGATGCACTGGCATTTGCTTTGTTGTTACTTGATACAATCCTTGTTCCAAGAAAAACTGACCCATGTCTGGCCCAATATAGGGTGTTTTGGTTTGCAACTTTTTACCTAACACTGTCTTGTTTTCCTTAAAAAGCAAAATATTTATGTATTGTTTATAAAGTCTTCAGGGTTCTGCTTACCATTTTAGCTACTAACACAAACAACCTTGACAATCATAACCTACTTTATTTTTAATCCCTTTTCACCCAGACAAGTAAGCCCTCATCAATTATAGGCCCTCACATGAAATACAAATTTAGCATCATGGAAATGAAAACTAAAGCAATTTGTACCTTTACTATTCCAAGGGGAATCATTCTTGGTCTATTTACTATGAAATATTTCCTCTATCTCATACTCTTCTAAGTTATATCAATGTCATCGAACATAACTTGAATCATAATGAGTGGATGTTACCCTTGCCTGGCTGGAATCATGTCATCATTATTAGATGGCCTAGTTAGCATATGTGGTTAAAAATGCCATTGCTTTTTTTATTTATTGACTTATTTCAGAATGGCATGTCAGGACAGGGCTCCTTATGAAATGGCTCAGTGGTTTTTTTTTTTTTTTAACCTATATTCACTAACCACATACACTGGGCCATCTACAATATTTTAAAAATATTTCTTTGGAAACCATATTTTTTCCCCTGTGACTTTTATTATCAATGCCCCTGGGAAAAAATGTAAAACACCAGAAAAGAAATGTAATTGCCTCATTTCAAAGCATTGGTAGACTTGGGGAAGAACCTCAAATAAGCAAAGATGTCAGTCAGTGAAAGGAACAAACCTTTTCTAATCCCATGAGTCAAATGGGTGCACAGTGTTAGTTTTCCCTATGGTCCTCACACTTTTAGGAGGGAAGGAGAGGTCAGACTAGTATTCCCGGAGGTGTTTCTTATAATACCACATCCAAGAACATAAAGGAAGCAAGAACAATTTACCTTAGAAAAGATGCTAGAATTTATCCTTTGACTTTCCTGCTAACAAAATCTGCATCTAGACTTTATTCATGACTTCCTGCTGCTGTACTCCCCCTACTCTTACTCTGTTTTCTTCAAGGAGGACAAAAATGTTCCAGAGAAGTTAGGCTCTCAGTGAGTCTCAGGTCTCACTGTCCTATGTCTTCTGACTTCTCTGGCTCTTTGTTCCTTTTTATATTCTATTCAAGTTTTGTCTTCTCTTCCTCAACATTCTTTAGACATTTATTTAGACATTCAGGCATTTATGGATCTATCCACTTATTAGTGAAGCCAGTCTGTATTATTTTCCAGGATTTAAAAGAAATTAGGTTTTAAAAAATTACGTAGCATGCCCAAACAGCAGTGAAATATATTTTCCTTTTAAGCTTTGTCTTTTTGTAGGACAAAGGAATTTGGATCTGTAAGAAAACTGAGATTTTCTACATTTATTATGGTAATACTAGTGATTCCACTAATATTTTCTTACCTGTTTAATAAACAGTATTTAGTTGCACAAATGCCAAATTAATGGTGTAGTTGGAGTCTTACCAGATAGCATAATGATAAGTTAACTAGAAACTGTTCAAATTAGCTGAGCCGTCCTTACATGGTCTGAGCTTTTTTAAGGGATCCAAACTGTGGATAGCGAAAGAAGGTGAGAGTATTTAAATAAGTAACATTTCTAAAGGTAAGGACATAATGCACATGCTATTGGTTGTGTTCATTGATTCCAGGTTTTATTTCTATTATATAAGTGGGAAACAATCTTATTCTTTGAACAATTACTCTCACTGTAATGTTCATTAGCTCATGATAAAGTCTACTAAAAAATTTCTTTTTCAGACAAGAAACTTAGTTTATTGAGAAATGATTCACTCTTGGTAAATAATATTTGACTATTTTATTTAATTCTCTCTCTCTCTCTCTCTCTCTCTTTTTTAACCATTTCTCCCAGTAGTTTCTTCACTTAAAAGTAACTGTATATAAGACTATGGATGTGTTTCTCAATCTAAAATCAAAGTGAGATCTATTACTAAGGATATCACGCAACTTTGATTCACAACTCTATGTCCTTCTGACTAAAGTATTTTATCACAAACTTTGTTATATGTTAACTGTTGGACTGGATTTGCTGTCTCTATTCTTGAACATGTGGCATAGTGACTGCAAAGCTCTCCAAGGCATTTTTTTCTGCCCTGTGTGGAAGGACTTACATTTTTGAACAGAAAATGCACCAGAAATAAAGGTCTGGATGTCAGTTTTAATATCAAAGCAGCATGTTTGGCATACTAAGCCAAGAACTAACAACTGAGATGAAAGGATGCATTAAGGGGTGTTGATGAACGTAAACACCCTTTCCTGAGGATTAACCTTTTTAACTCACAGATGTGTATGTACATCATACACTTTTATTGAGTAATAGGAAAGATTTCAGGGTTCCATTCTATCTTGAAAAAAGTTTATGATTTTTTTAAACTATGAGTTGTTCACACACACATAGATGGAAAATAAGAAGCCTGATTCTAAACTTTGTGACTCTGTGGCCTGATTATAAGTGTACTAGCGAGCCTGGCTGAGATCAGCTAGAAAGCTACCCTATCGACTCACAGAATGATGAAAAATGCTAAATTGTTTTGTGTTGAACTCCTAAGTGTTTGTGTTTCAATAAATACCTGAAGCACCAGTGAAATGTTAAAAATTCTCACATTGAAAATAATCTTAATTGGAAATTTAACCTAAAATTACCCTAGGTTATTTTCCCAATCAATTCATGCTGATCTTTATCAAAATCATCTATCTGACTAGTTGCATTCAACATTCCATAAAAGATCCTTGAAATTCAATTTGATACAGGAACCATCCCAGGACTTGTTTTTTTTTTGTTTGTTTGGGCTTTGACTGTATAGTAGCATGTGCTTTAGTTGAGCTGCTTTTCAAATCCAAGGGAATCCAAACTACTTCACAAAGGAATGGACCAGAGGGCAATGTCTCTGCAGACCATAAAAGGACAATTATGTAAATGCTCATACACCATTTAGGATTTTAGAACTTGTCTTACTGAGAGGAGATTTGAAGAACAGAGGAAATAGTGGCTGACTATTGGACCACAGATATAGAGAAGTAATAAGTTAATTACAACAGCACCCAAATTTTCCATGCAATCTTTGTACTTTTGCAATTTGTTTTTAATTGACATCAATGAAATACTGATGAAGGAAGTCCTACTTTAGTTCTGGAAGTGTCCTGAATAATTACATATACCCCTTCTTTCCATAGAGCAGACAAATAAAATTATATATCAGTTAATCTTGTGACATATTCTTTAATATCCTTCTATCACAGTGAAATTTACTTGCATTCAAAATTCCTTGTAATACAGCCCATTCCACTGGTGCGGGAGAAAATAGGGCCATCTGAGTCAAGAAAATGTGATTAGTGTATTAGATTTTCCCTTGTACCTCCCTTTTTAAGTGAATTTTATCAAAAATATAAAAAAAAGTACCAATATAAAATATAAAAAAAAAGTGCTATGAGTAGTAGAACTGGAGCAAAGGAAGATCCTAGTGGCAAGCAGTGTGGTTTCCTACTGCTATTCCAGGATGAGGGAGGAGAGAAACTCCATTTCACCCGATCTATCTTGCTGTCACCTCTGGCATGAAATGTTAAGTCTACATTGTACTAATTAGTTTGGCATCAAGGTTTTATATTTTTAGAGTTCAACTCAAGCTTTTCCCCTCTTTTACTTACATTTTAAACATGTATGGGTTCCTTAATGCCATTTTCTGCTTGCCTTGCCTTTGCATGAAAGATCTAGGTGACCAGGAGTCTTGCATGAAAGATCTAGGTGACCCGAAGTTTTGTAATGAAGGTCCAACTAAAAGCCAGGGGGAATAGTTTTACCACAAAGCCTAGGGATTCTCTAGAGAGTGTATGTCCTGTGTTAGGCAAACCCAGGAGCCCTAAACTACCAAATAGCTCAGTTCCTCACGATTCCTCCAGAAATTCGCATCTCACGGAAATTCGTGTCTCACAGTCCTTAGATAATCTTTTCACCCTAGGTTTCTTCATCAAATGTCTCCTCAAGATTGTCAGTTTCATGTCCTTTAAAATTCTAAGTCAGTGAATTAAAGCAGATAATGGAGATATGGATAAAGGCCAGGGGGCCAAAAAGAGGAAATTCACTGTGTTAATATCAAGGCATCAAAGCCAGTTTACTGCCTGGAGGGCAGTCCAAGTTGGGGGGGGGTACACACTTGCTACAGCACAGACTCAGACATTAACTTGAGTTGCTTAGAGAACAGTGAGATGCTTGGGAGTGACTGGGCTTCGTATTCTGAGGACAGGAGATTGGTAGGATGTGGAGGCTATAAGATAGCCAGGGACCAGATTTTGAGGAGACAGCTAGAGACCGGGTTTTATGCTTTAATGAGTGAAAATACTTTATCTTGAGCCCAACTTGTTAATGGCTATGCAACAATAACTTGACCCCTGAGTTCTGAGCTAGTTTCCTTCTTTCTAGGAGACTGCTTCATTATGCATGAGACTCAGTTAATAAACAGGCAATTAGTTGACATAAAATTATTTATTGTTCAATTATGTGAAAGTATGAGGATAAATACTCAAAATTTGAATTTTTAAAAACTGAAAGCTGAATAGTTAGAATGATGTATGACAAATAGAAGCAAGTTAAAAAGTTGCAATGAATAGATTTGGCACTATTATTAATTAAGGGTAATTAAAGAACAGGGTCACTCTATTGAAATGAAGAATTGAGATAACTGTCTGGGTAATTGATACCCAGGACCCTCATTGACCTGAATTACCTGAGGTTTTTGGCTTTAATTATGCGATTAGTTGCCTCCAATTCCCCATTTTGCTTTGCCAGCATGCTACAACATCCTCACTAAATAGGCCACCAAAAAGAAAATGAAGTTCTCAGCAAAGATGATCAAAAATAATTTCAAAGGGCACTTGACAAGAAGGGAACTGTAGTTATGGGGTGAATTCTAAAATAAAACAGCACTTTATTTTTAATGCTGTCAACCTGAGATAAAATTACCTCTTTTAAGAAAAATCAACTGTTTTAATTGTGCTTAAATTGCTGCAAAATTTAATTATTTGAAACCAAATAAGAATACTTTCCCTTCCCTTCAGTTCTATTTCCTAATATAGTTTTGTGCATGGATACTTCTACCTGTGGATTTTTTCATTTCTTAAACATCTGGTTTCTACTGTGACTTCCGGAGATGTACTTCTCATTTATGCGAAGATTCTATAAAGGAGCTTACATGAAAGCTTATATATAAGCAGGACAATACAGAACATATCAGATGTTATTAACTTAGAGTAGAGATAGATTTTCAAAAAATAAACGTATACCTATACTTTAAAAATTGGCTGTTACTTATATAGACCCCCAAATAATAAAATACACTCTATGCTTTTTTTCTCCTCAGTGCATCAGAGTTAAAATTGAATCAATATCATTTCAGTATGAGATAGCGGTGACAGTACGTGGACATCAGCAGAGTAATTAAAAAGCCAATGAGTTTACTTGGTAAGATGTAATTTAGCCATAGTCAGTGGCTGCTTCAAGAAATCTATTTACCCCCAAGTATCCTCAGGCATCTCTGGAAGAGTGTAAAATGATTGAGTTTTACTTATCCTTGTATGTAGCAAATTTCAATTATAGTTTCTACTATAAAAAATTGTTATAGCAATATTACCTTGAGGTCCCCCAAGCTTATAGGCATCAGAGAGTTAAAGAAAGCACATTTTTTGTTCTTTCTACACTGATTCGAAAAACCTCACTTCATAGAATTTTTTCCTTCATTGCCTGGAAATTCCTTGTTCCAACTCATAGTTTCTGTTGTTTCCGGATGGGGTGCCATCGAAATTGTTAGAAACATTTTGTGCAAAGTAGCAATAAAACTTTGCTTTTGAAGTACGTGCGTGTGTGTGTGTGTGTGTGTGTGTGTGTGTGTGTGTGTGTGTATAGTGTGTCCAGATTCTCCAGGGAACTTTCACCCACAATTTAACATGTAATGAGAACTTGCTACTTGTTTACCACTTCTATGACACACTTCAGAAAGACCAAGGTGTGCACAGAAGTACAGGAGCTGGAAAATAGGTTTCAGTTCGAGCGCCAATCCCAGTAGATTGTTAGTGGGGACCTATGTCAAGATGATCACCAGGAAAAAATGTCACAATTCATTAGCATGCCTGCTATGCACACAGGAGCCCAGGGGCTGCAGTTATCCTCACTGGCTCAATAGAACAGGCTTTCAAGGAAGCATTTTGAAGCAAACCCACAGTTTCACATTATTTTGTCTTTCTTCCAGAATTCAAGAGTAATGTCCTTCCATTTACCTGCAATACCTAGAACAATGCTTTGAACATAGAGACATGTGGCAAACCCCCCTCCAATTACTTTAGAGTCCCCAACTCAAAAGCAATATCTTTGCCACTCATTTATCACACATGCCTCAGGTTCTAGTTCAGTGACAATTTGTAATGATATAATAAATCCTTTTATTTTGAAATTAAAAGTTCTATACTGTTATGGTAGGGATCTTCAGTGGAGATATGGTTTTGAAGAAAACATTTTCCCGAGTAGAAATGATTATAACCACATTTCACAGCCTCATCTTCTTAATGTGTTTTATACAAAAAGAACAATTTTATTTTCTTCTACAAAAACCCATGAAGTCATAAGCACCTGTTGGAAAAGTTTAGTTATAGCTAGTTTACTTAATCATTTCCTTCTTGTAAGTAGAAAATTAGCATTTGCCATTCTACTTTAGAGGGGGAGGGACATTGGTCGAGGGAATTCACTGCATAAGTGACATGGAGCAAGTCTGAGACCACTTTCTGATGAGAAATTCCAGAGCTGCCCCTCTCACAGGCGGGGCGTCTTGCAGAATAAGTGGGAAAAAGTAAATCTGCTAGCTGAACAGAGTAGGAAAGCCACCTGTGGTACATCTCTGCCCTATGGGTGCTGCGCTATGTGAGAGGAGCAGTGTAGAACTGAGCTACCACCATCTTTTGCAAACAAAGAGAACCTATACAACACATATTCCAAACAGAACTTTCTTGGAAGCAGCAAAAGTTCTATATCTGCTCTGTATCTTTCCATATGAGTAGCTACAAACGTGTGTGAGGCTAGTGGGCACTTGATATATGGCTATTGTAACTGACCACCTAGGTTTTAAGTTTTATTTAATTTTAGTTAATATTTGGAAATGGTCACATTTGACTAGTGGCCACCTTATTGGACAGTGCAGTGCCACCGGATGGATTCACTGCCATTGGAATGAGCAGCTCCATGTCTGTTCCAGGGCTGTGATGCTGACAACCCTGGAAGACGCCCCCCTGCTGGGGTACAGGCCAGAGGCATGGGGCGGCAAGAGGGTTCACCAGAGGCAGAACAGGCAGATCAGAAGTACACTGCTGAGGGGAGCAGCGGGCGAGGCAGGAGAGGTCTGCCCCACCATGTGGGATTCTCCCTGGCCGGGCGTCGAACTTGCGTCGCCGCTGCCAACAGCTCCACAGCGCAGCGTTCAACCGCTGCGCCACCGGGGAGGCCCAGAATTCTCAATATTTCTAAAGGATAATGAATGTACATACTTCTATACGCCTTTTGGACAGTAAATATACCTGGGGACAATAGTTCAGTGAGACCATCACATACACTGTATTTGTAGTTTAAGTGGAACAATTTAACACTCTGAAGCTGGTTAAAAAAAGAATAGAGGCAATTTTTTAAAGTGGTTGTATGTGAACAAGTTTCCTGTCCCCTTGAGCAAAAAAGAAGAAAAAAGGGTTACATGTATTAGGGACGAGAAAATATTTGTACTGTGGGACAATTGCTTGTTTGTAATATTAGGAAAAAGTTATAAAAGTGTTTTATTTGCAGTTTTTAGTGGGATGGCAGTTAATCTGACTTTTATAGTCAATTCTGCCTTTAGATTATTTTGTACCCAAGAAACACAGCTCACATAAATGAGAGGTCTGGGCCTTTGCCTGGCTACAAGCAGGGCCGGCCTCTTTGCTAATGCTGGAGCACATGTTCTGCATCTCCCTGGTCTAGAGACTTCTGTAAGGTCTACATATGAGCAGCGGCCAGAGAGTCAAAGGCTGAAAGGATGGTTGACTGACTCAGTGAATTAAGTTCTGGACATTACATTACTCTGGCTCACAGCATACGGAATCAGTCCTGCTGCTCTCAAAGGGGCGGAGAAAGTGCCCTCGGCAGGCCTGGCTTGGCCAGTCTGTGTGTGCTGAACCAAAAAGCAGACTGAACAAAGATGTCTAAATTTGCAGCTTGGGTTAAAGAGCTGAGAGGCTAATCTAGAATAGAGACAGCGACATTCAAATTACAGCTCCTTGTGTGTAAGTGTATACCTCACGGTGCAAGAAAATATTTGTTGTGTGTGTATGTGCACACATATGCAAACATTGGGAGAGAGGAATGAAAAAAAGCTTATAAATATCTCTTCAATATGGACATGCATATATTATATCTATATTTCTTCTGTGTATTATATATACGTATCTAGATAAATGTATATATATTTCATTCTTCCCCAGCTGTAGCTGGTCTCTGAAATAAATTGACTTCTGAAATAAATGATTTATGTGAAAAGTGATATACATAATAAACACAGTACTCTTCTTTCATTTACACATGACTTGTAACTAAAAATCTACATTTGCTTTAAGGTAGCACCATAATATCCCAAGGACTTTGAATTTTCAGTATCTAACTTTTGACTCTTTGATAGTCAGTGCATCATAAAATTTGAAGTTAAATATTTCTTGCACATTTGTTATTTTTAGTTTGTTTAGTCTTTGTTCTGCACAAGGCTATATAGAAACAAAAGTCTAGTTGGCAGCTGCTAAGTGAACCTAGATAAAATAACCAACGACTAAGAGAAAAACAATATGCAGTAGTTATAAGGCTGGACTTGATCTGGGTTTCCTAGATTAGATAAATCTGGTCTTCTATTTTCTAGTTCAATGATATTGGGCAAAGTACTTACCCTTATGTGTCTCAGTTTCCTCATCTGTGAAATGAGAGAATAGCAGTACCTACTTGATAGAGTTAATGAGATTAAAAAATGCACTAACACATAAAAAGGTTTAGAATAGTGCTTGACACATGGTAAACACCATCTCAGTTTTGGTTACTATCATTGTTATTGTAAGTTAAAAATTCTAAATTAGATATTTTATTTTGAAAAATAGTTAACTCTGTAGCTTAGGCTGTGAATACTATTTCTAAAGACATTCCCAATTTCAGTCTACTTTCTTAAAGTTAAATACATTAAAGTTTTTCCAAAGTTTTTTCACCAAGATAAAAAAACCCTATAAAAATTATAATTAAAATATGAATTTATTTTGGTATAGTTGATTTTTGCTTTTGTTGCTGGTGCTTTTGGTGTCATAGCCACAATCATATGAGATATCATCTCATATCTGTTAGAAGGTTTATCATCAAAAAGATAAGATATGTGTTGGCAAGGATGTGCAACATTAGCAGGAATGTAAATTGGTTTAGCTACTGTGGAAATAGTACAGAGTTTTCTTAAAAATAAAAAAATAGAATTATCATATGACTCAGCAAGTTCACTTCTGGGTATACTTTGAAAAGGTATCTGTACTCCTATGTCCATTGCAACATTATTCACAATAGTCAAGACATGAAAACACCTAAGTGTCTGCCAACAGATGATTAGATAAAGATAGATGAATAAAGCTAAAGATAGATGAATACAGCTAAAAAATAAAGCTGTATATATATGTGTATATATACAAATATATGTTATGTGTATATAATCGCCATCTCTCTGTCTAGATATCTATACATACATACACACAATGGAATATTTTTCAGCCATGCAAAAGAAGGTAAAATTGCCATTTGCAGCAACATGGATGGGCCTTGAGGGCATTACGCTAAGTGAGATAAGTCAGAGAAAGACAAAAGTACTTTCACTTTCTGATATCACTGGTATGTGGAATCTAAAAAGAAAATTGAACTTATAGAAGCAGAGGGTAGAGTGGTGGTTACCAGGTGCTTGGGAAGATGTTGTCAAAGGGTACAAACGTGTAGCTAGAGGATGAGTAACTTTTGGAAATCCAATGTGCAGTGTTATGATGATAGTCAGCAATGCTGTATTGTACACATAAGATACATTGTTGTCTTAAAATGTGTTGTCTCTTACCACACAATAAAAGAAATTTTGGGACATGATGGGAAGTGTTAGCTCACACTACCTATAACAATCATATTGCAGTATATAGATATATATAGACAAATGTTGTACACATTAAATTTATACAATATTATGTCCCTTTAAAATACCTGTATTTGATAGGCCAATTTATGATTCATTTTTGCTCATCTTTCTAATTTCCAGATATTACTTAGTTATTCTCTGTTCTAAATAAATTTCTGACAGTTTTATTTGAGCTTAATTGTTTTGTCTTATAATTTAAAAAAATTATTTTCAATGTCATAAAAGCTTAGCTTTATTCAAAACGCCTTTTTTCTTTTAAACATTAGTCTTCCATCTGATAATTTTTAAGGTAACATTTTGATACTTTTTATTTAATGGAAAAGTTCTATTTGTTTGTAGAACATCTGGAAAAATAAAAAGCTCAAAAATCACATGAGGATCTCTCACAAACCCGACACCCATAGATAACAATTTTTAAAATTTCAGTCTATTTACTTCAGTCTTTTACCTCATACATATGTGCACATCTGTGTATATGTGTCATATTCATCCAACAAAGACAATTGGGATCATACCAGACCTACTTTTAGACACATATCATAGAGTGCAAGCCAGTACTGATAGGAAGTTATGGGTGGGAAGTTGGGAGTTCAAATCCTTGTTCTGACATTTATTAATAGCCTGAATTCAAGCAAATTAATTACCTTTTCACTCTCTCATTTTCTCATCTATAAAATGAGTATAGTAATAATATCAACAAGTTGTAAATATTACGTTTTAAGCTTCAATAAGAGCTTCAAAAATTTTAATAGATAATAAGGATTTATTGTTAAATAACTTTTGAAACATAGTTTTTAAAGAAAGTTCAGCTTTTAATGGTTACACTATAAATTATGTAACCATTTGTTTTAATAAGTTGAACTTTTGACTCTAGGTAACAGAAAAGTCTATTAAATTTGATTTTAATAATAAGGATACTATTTATTACACGTACTAAAGGGTTCTAAGTTAAGCTTCTTTCAAAGTAGATTAATCCAGTAACTCAACAAAAGCATCAAAGACCCATATTCTTTCTATCACTCTGTTCCTTTATTCTCAGTATACAGGTAGTTGTACTAGGCTGGATGCTCTCTTGGATGCTGGGAGACTTTGATATTGCATGCAGAGACATAAATACCAATGAGAAGAAAACAGAAAATACCTGAGCACTGTCCTTTATAAAAGCAAGAGAAACTTTGCCAGAGACAGACTTTTGTCTTTCATTTGCCAGAAGTCTATCACAGGCTCATTCGAAATCACAAAACGGAAACGGCATCGTTCTGACAGGTTTCATGAAAACTGCCTGGAGAGGACTCATCCTTGCTGAAGCCCTGGCTGCCCAATGGTGCGTCTATTAGCACTGGGGTTCTATTAGCATGGAGGAGAGAGTGACTGCTTGGTAAACATCAAGAATGTCCATCTCCTCTATATCATATTTTTGTTAGTTGTATCTATTATGAATTTTACAGTAACCAGCAACCCTGAGCAAACCTACCTATGCACATTTTTCATTTAACTGGTAAGGAATTTAGATTTCCAGAAATGGAATTCTTGAGTAAAATGTTTTTTGATTTAAGTTTCTGAATACCTGTGTTAAGGTGCACATGAGAAGAAGTGCAGCCAAGACCCTTCTCAGCAGATGTCCACAAATATGTCCTTTTTCTTTAAAAAAAAAAAAAGTTTATTTTCTTATACCCCAGCTGATACAGGGTGATGCAACTTCATAGATTTTTGCCAGGTGAAAATTTGGTATTTATTTTGATTTCTGTTTCCTAGATTACTAACCCACTTGCTAAATTTTTATTTCTAATAATCAGGTTATAGAGTCAAGTTCTCTCTGTTGATAGCCGTATAATACATGAATGTTGGCAGTTTCTGTTCCTCCTTTTCACTTAGTACACCTTCAAATGATTTTCTTGTATGCAGTGTGCTGTCTAGAATCTTCAGGAAATGTTGATAGAAATGGTGCTACTGGACATTTTTGCCATGTTCCTCAGTTTTAGGTAAATGCTTTTTATAATTGATGTTCGTGAATATTCTTCCCCTTTTTATAACTATTCATTTACAAACAATTCTCTTCTTATTAAAAATAATTTCTAATGTTAAAAATTTGAACTATATCAAATGTGTCTTCACATTTTTTGAGATCATATAATTTTCCCTCAATAATTAAACAACAAATATATATTAATCAATTTTGTAATGTTAAATTATCCTGGAATTTCCTGGGATAAAACCACTTTGATTTTGGTAAATTATCATTTTATATACTCCTGGATAAATGAAAGATGCCATTTTGGGCTCCTCGAAGTATTTGGGAGTTTAAACAAAAGCAGCTGGGAATCTCACATTAGAAGGTAGGGCCAGAGTCACAGCTGAAAGGACAGAATTTGTTGCTGAATTAACAATCCTACATTTATTATCTAACTATAGTCAAGATAAGGGCTGTAGAACTCATAAAAAGTTAAGGCTATGTTTCCTTTTACTCTGAATAATATTTCTTTTCAAAATAGTCCTCAATAACCCCAAGTTCAGTTAGTTTTATAAAGGTAGGCTGCTAGAAATAAATGTTGTGGAAAAAGAGTCATTGTTTTAACATTGGCAAGAATGTAGGGGCTCTATGAAAACTCTAATTAAGGCATACTCACTACCTGGTTTTAGAGTTGAAAGGTCATTCTTCCTCTCCATCAGTCTAAAGAGGGCTTTAGGCTCTAAAGTCAATACCTCAAAAATAATGTATGTAAGTAACGTAAAGAGGTCATAAAATGACAATGTAATGATCTACAGACTAGTTTGCTAATTACTGCTTGACTAGTTGACACACAAGTGTTTCTTTTTAACTGAAGATATGGGAGGCAAGATAAAGAAATGTCTTTTTAAAAAAGACATGTTATTGAGATTTGGATGATGGTTTGAAATAGAAATAAACTGCAATAAAAAGGAAGGAACTAAGGGAGTACAATTGCTATTCATTGAGCATCTATTCATGTTTCACCACCTTTATTTATGTTTTGCCTTTTCATCCAAAAACTTTCATGGTGCACTACTTTATATAGAAGTAAAATGAAGCTTGGTGAAATTACGCATTTCATTCTTATTGTGTGACTGAAATATAATTGAGTTAGGATCCCAGTGAAGTCAAGTCACCTTTAAATCCTGGGGCCCCAGGATTCGTTTTAATCACCTTGGAGAATATGGAAAGGAACAGTTAAAATAATGATCTCTTATGCCATTTGTGAGCTTATACCTAATCAAAAAGGTTAAAACAATTTCACTTGTAGAATTTAACACATTTGTGTCAAATTTTGTTTCCTCAGCTTTGTACCTTTCAAATAATGTGATAGCAGCTTGCATCTTTTTTCACTTTGCTATCCTGTCTTTTTAAAAATTATAAAGGATAGTTCTAGTTTCATATCAGTGTTCCGTCCAAAAAGAAGTAGATAGAAGTATAGGATGGATAATTACATGTATATAATTCAGTTGTATATTTATATAATTATAATTTATATAATTATAATATATAATTTATAATTCAGTTGTATATTTCCTCTGTTAATATAGTTGATAAAAATCTACCTGTTTTTCCAATAAGAAAAAGGAATTGAGCAGGAAAAAACATTTAAAAAACAGAGTTTGGGTGTTTTTAAACTTACTGATAAAAAGTTGAGAATAAAGTCACCTAAACATAATTTGCAACTTATAAATTTAGGAAATTTATTTAAAATTTGAATGTTTAGTATTGGCATGAACTTGAGGAAATGAAAGCCATCTCATATTCAGGTGTATGAAGGAAAAACTGCTGTAACAATGCTTTTCTGCAGGACAATTTGGCACCGTGTACTGAAATTCTCTTAACTATGCACAAACTATGACCCATAAACACAGTACAGAATATTCTCCCTATTTTAATAGAAAAGGTTATTTTTTTACAGGGCATTAAGCATAGCA
Source organism: Scalopus aquaticus (assembly GCA_004024925.1). NCBI lineage: Eukaryota > Metazoa > Chordata > Mammalia > Eulipotyphla > Talpidae > Scalopus > Scalopus aquaticus. The sequence continues at coordinate 13,174 of PVIJ01016797.1, read as the reverse complement.
TAAAATCATTAAGACTACAGAAGAAATTCAAGGTTGATGTTCCAGGAAAGACTCTCAAAGACACACTGTAGAACAAGTGGTCACCAAGGGAAAGGCACTGGCATGATCTGTTGAAGATGAAAGTTACTGCCTTTGCAGCTGGCCTGAGAGTCTTGTTCTGCCAACTGGTGATTTTACTCTTGAATGCCTCTAGACCATTTTCTTCCTCCAGTTCTGAATTCAAGATGAACAGAAGTACTCTCACAGCAAAATCTGAATGTTATCCAGAAATCTAACTGAATTGGACTCTAGGGATATAAGTCATAGCTTTTTAGCTTTTGCAATATAAGGGGGCATGCTGGATGTAGGTTGGTCTAGATATTAATGAGCCAACCCTCAATTTCTGCCACACTAGGAATCAATTTTGAAGAAATGATTGTGGATGTGCTTCAATATATAGCTAAAAGGATGTTCATGACAATGTTTTTTATAATAGTGTAAAACTGAAAACAATTTAAATGACCAAAAATATAAAGTTGATTTTAGTTTAGAAGTATTATGGAATGATTAAAAATGAACTAATAGGAGAAAATCCAGGTAGACTTGAGCTTGACAATGAGTTTTTCGATCAATACCAAAAGTACAACCCTAAAGAAACAACTGATAAGTTAGACTGCATTAAAATTACAAACTTCTACTCTGTGAGGGACAAAAGAATGAAAAAATAAGGCAAACAATTGCAAAACACATATATGATAAAGGACTTGTATCCTGAGCATATGAAGAACTATTACAAATCAAAAATAAAAAAACAAATAACAATTAAAAATTGGGTAAAAGATCTGAATGTAAACATCATTATAGAATCTATGCAGATGGCAAATAAGCATTGAAATAATGGTCCATGTCACATGTTATCAGGGAAGTAAACATTAAAACAACAATGAGATATAATTTTATACTTGATAGAAAGGCTAAAATCTAAACAATAATACCAATGCCTGTGGGATTGAAAAATGGTAAGCCACTTTGGAAGACAATTTGGAAGCTTCTTAAAAAGCTAAGCATAGTTTTACCATATGATCCATCAATCTTGCTTCTAAGTATTTACCCAAATGAGTTAAAAGCTTTTGTCCAAGCAAAAACCTATTTATCAAATGTTCCTAGCAGCTATATTCACAATTGCCAAAATTTGGAATTATCCAAGATGTCTTTCAATAGGTAAATTAATTAACAGTAGTGTATATCTATATAGTAGTGTGTTATTCAGCAATAAGTAGAAATGATCTATTAAACAATGAAAAGACAAAGAGGAAATTTCAATACATATTGCTAAGTATAGGAAGCCAGTCTGAAAACTACATATTTCCAACTACATAATATTCTGGAAAAGGCAAAATTATAGATATGTAAATATATCAAGAGAAGGGTAAATTATGATGAATAGGTGGAATAAGGTGATTTTTAGAAGGCAGTGAAACTATTCTGTATGATACTGTGATGGTAAATACTTAACATGCTTTTATTAAAATGGTATAACACAGACTGTATATAATTGTATAGAACTATATAACAAAGACAATTCTAATGTAAACTATAGACCTTAATTAATATCCTATCAATACTGTTCTTTCAATCTTAACAAATATACCACATTAGTGCAATGTAATAGTTATGGAAACTGTTGAGGGAAGACGAATATAAGGGAATATATCTGTACATTCTGCCCAACTTTCTATACACCCAAAACTTCCCATGTACATGTGCACGTGGACATTTATGCAGGGGCACACACACAGTTATTAGCTCATGGAGCAAGACTTGAACATCTAACCCAAACAGTAACAACCATTGTCTCTGAGCTTTGAAATGAGGTGCACTTCTTTTAAAATATGGGTTTCCTGATAGTTTACAATAGCTGAATCAATTTTTGAAAAAGAAAAGGTTTTAAAAGCCTCTATGAAGACATCTATTACAGATAATCATTTTTAACTGATAAATTCTATTGGAAAATTCCAGAGATGGGGCAAACTTGCTTTTTTCTTAAGAAACAAACAAAATTTATCAAAACATGTTCACAATTATTTCCCCCTGGTGGTGACTACTTTACTATATCTACTAGTTATTTTTGTAGAGATATTAGACTATTATTTACAGATCCTGACATTAGAGTCATCATCTTCCTGTCTATACCCATTCCTTATACCTGAAGCCTGAAATTCTGCCCTCTCAATCTCCTGGAGTAAAAAAAAATCACAGACATCTTTCAATACTTCTTCAACTTGCACATCAAAATTCTCTTCTGTCTGCCCAATTCATCTGTGATGCAATGCTAAGTTTATTTTAATCATAATGTGCTTCTTCAAAAATTACCAGTAACTTCATTGTCTAAAGAATAGGATTTAAATACTGATTGAGTGTTCAAACCTTCCTCTTGTCTTGCCTGATGTGCCTCTCCATGTGTCTCTTCCAGGACAGTTATCTCTCCACCTAGTGTCACTTATAAGAGAAGACTTGCTGTTTCCCCTACATTCTGCTTGCCACTGCTTCTTCACATATACCCCATATCTCAAACTCAGAATCTTTTTTTTTTTTTTGTAACTCAATCCTCCATCCTCGGTATCTGTGGTTGTTGAAATTCTATTTTCCTTCACCTCTTTAATCTGTTCATTGAAACTTTCCTTATTTTTATCCCCATCAGAATCCAACCATCTCCTTTGTGCTTTCCTTGAACAGTGCTGATCCTCCACTACAGCACTTTTTATCATTCCTCTTATATAATGTGAGTAATATCCACAGCCATTTTCCGAAAAAGACCAAAATATTATTTAGTATAGGGGCCAGGCTTTTGCATCACCTAAAATACACAATGTGCAGATCTTTGCACAATAAATGACTGTTAAATTGAATTGATTTAAATTACATTAGAAGTCATTTGAAAGTGCTAGCAAAATACCATTAATGGTGTCTGTGTAAGATGCTTTGAATTAAATGTGAGGACAAATACATTAATGCTAACATGCTCTCAAGCAAACACCACTAGCTCTGCAGTGAAGATTATCAAACATCAGCTTCCTTACCTGGGACTTGTGATTAGAATGCCTGATTCTGTATGTTCAGAACAAGTTCACTTTTCTTATTTGAACCAAGATCAGAAGACTACATCATAAGATCAATGTTAGAAAATGTGTAATAGATATACAATTTGAGAAGTGATCTGAGAGAATTTTATGTGTAAGTATATATTTGTGTTACTACAATGAAATGATAGTGAAGGAAACAGAGGAAATGATGTGTGACCCCCTTATTTTACACCTCCCACCACAAAAAACAAACTAGAAAATAACCAATAATCAAATAATCTCCCTCTAAAAGTAATTATTTGATTGTTGTTATATATGAGAACATATGAAATGTTGATATCCCTTCAAGAAAGAAACCAACATATAAGAACTCCAAGGTCCACAATGAATTTGAGAAGGAAGGCCGTTAATAACAGTGAATTTTTAATATACTAGCAATGGAACACACATCAAGTAGCATCGTCTATAATGAATGATTAAGAATCTACTATTAATTCCTATCATAGAAACATGTATTCATATGGAAACCAGATGCTGTCCATGGTCCTGATTCTCATAGAGCACTAGAACCACAAAATCCTAGTTATCAATGTAAAAGAACTATAGGAGAAACACTTCATTGTGTATTATCTGAATTAATTTTCCATTAATTCAAAAAGGAATGTGGCATTATTTCTTTGTTTTTTTTGAATTAAAAGTTGTGACCTATATAGGCTACAAACCACTGACCCCTCTAAATGTTTAATATAATATACACATTTATATATTGCAGTCTACCTTTATGTTGCTGAAAAATGAACCTTGAATAACAATGAAAAAATGATTAGTTCCTCAGAAGATTGTTAGATTGGTAAATATTGTGTGTGTGTGTATTTCACTCTTTTTTTTGGTGCAACCTTTGCATTCAGATAGATTTTTATTCTTTCTAATACAAGAAATCAAAAGAAGAAATCATCAAAAAGTATTTTTATGCAATATACATGCAAAATATATTAACATTTTTAGTCAAAAAACCTCATTTCTTTTAAGGTGTTTAAAAAGCCCTAACTATTCCCATATTTAAGTATAAAGTAGCATTATAACTCTTGATAGTTATATTGTTTATATCAATTTAAATTATTTTATTGTCATTTCATCATGTCTTGATAAAATACTCAATAAAATGAAAACAGCATAACAAATAGATAAGTAATTTTTAAACTCAGCAATAAAACCCAGGAGTTAATTCTTTTCTCTGTGTCCAAATATTCAGGGGAAGGTTTGACTTGAAACGTGATCAGAGCAGTAAGCACTAAAATTTAGAGGCATGATAGAATCAGCTCTAAGTTTGAATTCTTTACATGTATCATCTTATGTCACACCTGAAATACTACCCCAAATCAGTGTATATTTTGTATGTGTGGTAGCCTATCTTTATAGTGACTAGTGTAGTGATACTCATTTACTATCAAGATGTAATGTTGGTGATTAAATTACAGATGACACACCACATCAATTCTTATTAGAGATGTGAAGGCAGTAAAATTACATTTCAGTAGATGGTTTGGTCATCCTAATCACCCATTTTTCATTATATTAAACTTGGTGATTAGCAATGTGTACTTCAGACTACACTTGTTCAAGTTAGGCATTTGGCATTTTATTAAGGCAGGCTTTTTTATATATATTCACATACTAGTACTTCTCTAGGTGGTTGTAAATATTAAATGAGAAAATATATATCAGAATGGTTTGTGTAATTTAAAGTTCTATAAAAATAAGTTAATGCCTTATAATTATGCAACAAATATTTATTTAGCACCCATTATGTGTCAAGTACTCTTGTAGGGACTAGAGATGAACTAGCATAAAAAATTAAAAATCCCTGCCCTGATGAAACTTATCTGGTGATAAAGGAGAAAAATATATAATATTTCATGATGCTAAGTCCTTTGAAGGAAAATAATACAGAGAAATGGGAACGGGAATAGTGGGGGTAGATGTTAAGAGCTAATATTTAAGATGGAATGTTAAGGAAATCCTTTTGAGAAGGTGACTTTTAACAAAGACCTAAAAGACTCAGAAAAGAGTGTTGGAAGAAGATAATTTCATGCAGAAGATGTAGGAATTTTTAACTCAGGAGCTGCTTTGGTATATTTGAGGAACTTCAAAAAAGACTAGTATGACTGGAGAAGTGTAAGTGAGGGGAAGAGTAATAAGCTAACAAGAGGCAGTTGGGGTAACACAGGAAGAGGATAATGTAGAAGAGTGCAGATCATTTAAGCTTTGGTTTGCCAAGTGACTTTGGTCAATGGACTGTGACACAGAAGTGACATTATTACTCTGAAGAACTCGTGTGTCTCACTTTCCTTATATTTACTTCTGAACTGTGACTGACAATGTTAGAGTTGGTGGCTCCTATAATAATCCAGGTCCTGTGGTGTCCAAGCTGAAATTATATGAAGTATTCTTCTCACCTATATGGACAGGTAAAGTGAGTATGAAATAAACTTTTGCTGTTTTAAGCCTCTGAGATTTTGGGATTGTTTTTTATTACAGCATAAAGGGGCTCCTAAATTATACAGGAAATCACTGGAGGCAAAGAAATTATGTTAACTGGCCTCCATATCATTTGGGTTACTCTACTTCTTCATTGAGGATAGTCCAGAGAGGTCAAAGGCAGATACAGGGGATGAGAAGGGGGTTCTTGCAGCTGTACAGGAAGTAGATGATTGTAGTGTAAACCAATTAAATAGTAATAAAAGTAGCAAATTTGGTAGGATTATAGGTACATTCTGAAAAAAGAGTATATAGAATTTTCTAGTGTTTTTGGGCGAGGAGAAAATGAGATTTAACAATGACTTCAAAGTTTATGCCTTTTACACTTGAAAGGATGGATTTACTATCTAACTAAATGGGAATAACTGGGAAAATCAGTTTTGAATGGTGGGGTCAGCACTTTTATTTAGCTCATGTTAGATTTGAAATGTATATTAGTCATTTAATTGAAGATATGGTCTTCAGGTGTGGTCTCTGCTGCCCTCACATCAGCCCTGATTGCTTAGAATTGACAAATGGGACAAAACAAGTAATTAAGTGCTCTTATTTCTTCAAAGTTTTAGAATCTTCACTTCTTATTGCTTCACCAGCTCTCTGTGGCTTCAAACGTTGGTTTCTGATATTTTTGGTCTCTCAAAATTGTTCTTGGAGGAATGCTGGTCTTCCGTCACCCACTCTTTGCAGTCCGTCATGCCAACACATCCAGGTAGGAGGATTCAGATAATATTCAAAGTATGAATCTGGAAGAGATGCCAAAGGAAATGAATGAAATAAGGAAGAGGATTGATTACCGTAGTCTCAAGGATCCCAAAGTTGAGAAAGATCCATAAATGCCAGGAGATAAATCATATTGTTGTAAGATGATCACGTCTTATAACTTAACTGTCCATTATAACTCTTGCCATATTTTCATAATTAATGCTTTTTCTTTTCAAACAATTAGCTGATTAACAGTTGACCATGGAACTCAAGTTGATACACATTCCTTTGGAATTCTTCTAATAATTATCTTTTCTACATCAGATAATCTGAGTCATTTTGTTAACAGTTTCATTCATGGGTCAAAGTAAAAAATACTTTCAATATGGGTAAATTTTAAATATGAATAAAATTATAGAGTTCTTAAAACCAATGCATTTAATTTATTGTGACTACTATATTGATTAATATACTGTTAGGAATGAGATAAAATAGTCTAGAGATGATTCAAGAAAAGTTTAATTAATAGACAATTCATAAAAAGATTATGTTTACAAGGCACAGTAACTCATAAGCTAGAAACCCAAAGATATCATTATTATCCCTAAGCAGGAAGGGGCAAAGAATAGAAAGGTTACTAGAGCCTGGAGACAAAGAGAGTAGGTTCTTACAGGTAGCCAACAGTGACCACATAGGGAGGTTATCTCAATGCCCCATCCTACCTCTGGACTGTGATCCCCAGTGGGAAGCCAGAAAGCAAGGTAACCCATCAAATTCATTCTTATAGGTCACCTTCTAGCCCAGCAATATCTCTCTTTCTCTCTCCTTTCCCAGAATTGATATATGGTTCCAAAATGAATGCAAATACAATACTTCACAGAACATGAAAAATACAGCATTGGTTAGCATTACTCACACAACTTTGTAAGTTCATTTAACACAACTCTGATACTAAAGCTGATAAAACTTTCAATTTGTAAAGACAAATGGAACTTAACAACATACTAGATGAACCTGTCCTGAATACAAACTATCAAGTATTTCCTTTTATAAGCATTCTTCATATTCTTGTAAAATATAGCTTTACATATAGTGTGCACACACAAAAGAGTTTGGGAGTAGTTTGTTGAAAACAGACATTAGAAAACTAAATGACATGGAAGGTTGGGAATTAACTTGTTTTAATCTGGTACAACTTTATAGGTGCTCATTCCAGAATTTTTGTTTTCCTCATTTTTTTTTCTTTTGAAGTCTAAGTTTTTAGAAATAAGTTTTTAATCTCAATTCACCCTTCACATATAACTGACATTATAATGTAATTACATTGCAAATATTAATAGAGAAGTTAAATGCCAGTGGATATGAAGACTGAGCTAGGTATCTCAGAGAAATGGGTTTCTAGAATATCATTGATACAAAATTAGTTTTGTAAAAATTCAAATTTAACATGACTCAAAAAAATGCCTTGAAAGTCATGATGACTCTGTTTTTAGGACTCTGGCAAAAGGAGAGAGGTCTAGAATGAAAATCATTGCCATTTAGAAATCTACCCCTGTTCCCTGTACGCATTTTTAATCTTTATCAAAGATGTTGTAACTCGCCAGTGGTCCAGAAACAAAATATTGAAATGGTGTATTCATCCTTTTGTTTAACCAAGAATCATTAACCAGCACAAACAATCTTATAGATAAAAGCAAATGAGACTGAGTGGGTCTTATACAGTCCTTAGTGTGGAAAGCATGGTGGAATAGTAAACAGTATCCTACATCCCATAAATAGATTTTCTCTGCAGTTGTTGAAAGCACAGGAAGACATCAAAAGGTCCTCTGTGTGTACATGCATGTGAGGGAGTGTACACCAAGGAAGGTTTACTCCCCCTTTCCAATAAGGACCACATTCCCTTCATCTCTGTAATATTTCTTGGAAAATCATTCTTCTCTATTCCTGCTGTAATAGCCTTAGTTGAGGACTTCGTACTATCTATTTGGTTTAGTGCAGTTGCCCCTCTATCTCCTAACCTCCAATTTCTTCCACCTACAGTCCACTCTCTCAATTATTGCCATAATATTTTTCCTGGAGCACATTGCCCATACCCCATCTGATATTTGACCCCCTCACCTACTTCTGCTCTAAGTTACACTAAGATTTTACCTTGTTCCCTACAGAATGCTCTCCTTTCTCATCTATCATTTTATCTTTAGAGTGCTCATAATTTCCTCAAATCCCAACTGGAAGTAAATACTCTCTTCTAAACTCCCACAATTAAAAAATCATATTACTTAATATTTAATACTTAAGTCTCCTTTTTTAAAGTCTCTCTTACTTGAGTGTAGGTTTTATGAGGACCCTGATAACATCATTTATTTATTTTCTGTGTCTTTCATAACTACTGTAATAATGTTTTTAAAATTGAATTATGCAGACATTTTATAAATACTAGAGCAGACTAGAGATAAATTTTAATATGATTTGGTGTTAACAAATTTTGGTGCTAGGGGGAGTGATACTAGAAAGGTATTAAACTTGTTTCTTATTAGATTCAGTGATTAAAGGTACATTTAAGTGAAAGCAGCAAAATATTATAATTTTTATTTACATAAGTCAATAAAACAAAATCTCATTGAAAGCATTTTAACAGCCTCACATGTTCCCAGACCCCTATTGAATTCTGTTATAAATGTGCCCTCTAGTAGCTAAATATTACATGTTGAAAACAAAGTCTTGAAGCAAAATGTTTCTTTTCGAAAATTTTGTGGTTTAGTAGTTTTTCTCTGTGTAAAAAAAAAAAAACTCATGCAGAGTATTTTTTAAAACACAAACTCCCTAACTTAAAAACAACCCATTTCTTCCCCATGTAGAGCTGTCAGAAAGAAGGAGAGATTCGGTAAACTGCATGTCACTATCAGCCATTGATAGCCAGTGATTTGTTCTGAATCCAAAGACTAAACCAAACCTCATGCTGCTGTATGTCAGATACAATTGGTCCACAGTCAAAGTTTTACAGCTCAGACAGGGCACACTTTATCCTTCAGGCTGCTACTTAAGATAGCCACGACCCTGAGGAGAACCAGTCAACAAAACAGACAGACAAGAGGATGTGATTTGTATGCATCCCTGAGCCAGCTCACATCACCCCTGACCTCCAGGTCAGGTTGCAAATGACAGCAGGGTGCATGCACCTGATCAGACAGAATATTCTCATTATAAAGCCTGGGAAGAGGGGGCAACTCCTCTGTGTTTACCCATAGACCAGATGCAATCTACCTAGGAAATGAGCAAGAAAAAAAAAAAACCCACAAAAACAAAACAAACAAACAAAAAAAACCCCAACTGACTTAACTTAAGAAGACGTGACCAACTTGTAAGTACCTTATAAAATTTTAAATCAACCATTTATCCTGATAAACTTAGGTGAATACAAGATGATTATACAAAGGGAAGTTTATCAAAGAAAAGAAACAGGTTGTTTAATCACAAATGAGACAACCAGAGGAAGCTAGCCTGGAATAGTCACTCTTATTGAACAGTAAAAGGGCAACTTTATCAAATATACTTGGCCATGATCATTTGTTTTAGAGTAGATTTTAGTTAAACATGAGTTTGATAGGGTAGTGCAAGCGTGCAAATGTAGCTTCTTTTAAATGATCTGAGGTGGTGAAAGCTTTCATGCTTTAAAGAGAAACCTAGATTTCCAAAATAATCTGTATTGAAATGAAAATGACTCTAGAGGAGGTACACCAAATTGCTATGCACAATGATTCTTGAGAACAAGAACAAGGAAGAGAGCACTGTCTTGGATTATTGGAAGTAGCTTTGCCTGGGGCCAGTAGAATACAGGAGATGACCTCTGGAGGTCCCTGTGAGAGTACTCATTCCAGTGGAGATTCATCATAAAACTGCTCTGACATAGCATGCATTGAAATTTCACTGTCCAAACTGTAATTGCATACATAAAAATTCATCATTACAAAATTGATCTGTAAAATGGGCTTTAATCTTTTTTTAAATACTTGAGTGAAAAAGGAACTCATTAACTCATTTATGTATATATAAAATATGAACAATATCTCATCATAAACAATATCTTTGCACCCACAAGATTTGAGATGATGAATAAATCATGCAAAAGGATCCTTGGGGAAACTTAAATGCAGCACTAGTCAAAAATGTCTTGATTATGTCCTTTTAGAAACGTGCAAAGAAAGGTTTGAGTAACTCAACTTTCTATTAATAAGCATTATCTTCTCCTTAGACTTTAAGTTCACAATTTCACAGAAACTGTCTTATTTATCATTGTATAAATACACAAGTAGAATGTTACCTGGTGACTCTGAAAAGAGATCTAGCCTTGAAGGTATGGAAACGATCAACCAATAAAATCCACTGTTGTTCTTTACTAAGGCAAAGCAGATTAGAATTTCTTCTTTTTAATGTTTGCTTTGTATACTTAGGATTTCTTTTTCTCCTAGACTTAGCATTTCATGTTTCTTATCACCAAGTTTTAGCTTTTTGTTTTTTAAGATACTGGATTTTAGAAAGTTCATGAAAGCAAGAGAAAGGACATTCAACTCTTCGGAGAGAGCTAACATTAAGATCTTTTAATTTAAATAAGAAGATTTAATTTAGTGATACAGAAACTTTTGGTAATAAATAAATTTTGTATGTTCTTCACATTGTCTCATGATGTGATGTTAAATAACAAGAAGTGGAATAAAGAAAAGAATATGATGTTCTTTGGTATAGGGTTGCTGATCTTAGCAAATAAAAGGAGATATTTAGTTAAACTTTAATTTCAGATAAACAATGACTTTTATTCATCTGAGGATACCCCATATAATATGAAATTTAACTGGGTATCAGTGTTTAATCTGGTAAGCCTCCTTTGATAACAAAAAACAATCTATTGATAAAACCTTGATTAATTGTAGCTCAGTTTTTGTGAAACTGTTCTCTTGATTCCCTTATTAAGTGGATTTTATTATTTATCCTTATTTTCACTGTTTGATTACACAGATATCTTTAATAATAAGCAACCTCAAAACATTTCTTTCTCCCTCTCAAGAATCTTTTACTTGATAACTATCTCTTAGGGCACATTAAGCATTGCTAGGTGTTAGCACATTCTTTGACACACATCATTGTATACTGTTCTTCCTATTGTTAGGGTTGGAAGTCTGCAAACTTTGTTTTCTCAGCTCCTTTGACTTTGTTTGCTATTAGATTTTTATCGGTGGGATGCACTTCCTCGCTGGAAGGTGAGGGGAAGGGAACAATAATTTTTCCTCTCCATCAGTTTTTAGCCTTGGATTTGTGGATGACTGAGAGTGATTGAAAATGGCTATGGGCTACAGCAGCAACAACACCAATTTTGGCGGTGCCATAGGAGGTCAGATGTTTGGTTTCATGCCCAGTGGCAGTAATGTGATTCCATCAACAACAGCAGGAATCATGCCTCCAGGTAAATCAGCAGCGAGGGTGGGCTCACGGCCACCATCCTAGAGATGGGGGCAACGTCCTAATCTTTAAGGAAAAATGTTCTTTTTTTTTTTAAAGATTTTATTTTATTTATACATACAAGCTGGGACACAGGCCAGAGGCGTGGGGCAGCGAGAGGGTTCACCAGAGACAGAGTGGGGAGCAGAACAGGCAGATCAGAAGTACACTGCTGAGGGGAGCAGCGGGCGAGGCAGGAGAGGTCTGCCGCACATGTGGGATTCTCCCTGGCCTGGCGTCGAACTCACGTCGCCGCTGCTGACAGCTCCACAGTGCAGTGCTCAACCGCTGCGCCACCGGGGAGGCCCCAGGAAAAATGTTCTTATGCTTTGTACTTTCCTAGTTCCCTCTCATACACTTATAACTCTTTGCTTCTAATTAGTTTGTGATCTAACCTATTGGATAAGGATGTTTGAATTACTTGGAGTAGCTTCTGTTTTCATAACTGGACATGGATTTAAATGTTTATTTGTGGGAAAGTGTGAAAAGGCTTGCTCTACAACATCATTATCAGCATGGGGCATCTTTGCAATCATGTGATACAAAAATAGTGGGAAAATGTGATAGTGTTAGTAGGCAGAATGAGGGACATCCCGAGACCCCCCTAACCTGCCTGCTATAAATGGGTCTGCCACCCATCATACAAAGACAAAACATACTTTTAATGTGTAAGACCATCGATAGAAAAGAAATTTAATACAATTAGTGTGCAATACAGAGATGAGAAGAGAAAGAATATAGTTAAAATAATTTCTCCAAGAAACATCCAGTTACCCATTCCCTCATGGGAAAATGCCCAGCCAAACAGGGTTGGTTCAAAGCAGTGCCACTGAGGCCCTAACGCCTACCACAAGTCTAAGGCACCATCTAATGGGGAACCAGAGGAGAGGGGCAGAAGAGGCCAGGCAAGTCTGGAAGGAAAGGAGCAAAATCAAAATACAAATCAAGATAAAACCTGCCATTGTCAATTTCCCCACAGGTCTCTCAGCTAGGTCTCTTCTAAGTGTCTCTGTCTATGTCCCCCAAGTGTCTGATACAATTCCAAGGCTGAGAAGCAAGCGCAACTTCTTCACATCTCTGCTCCATGTGCCTCATCCAGTCTCCTCTTAGCCTACCCAGTCTCTTTTTTTCCCCTCCTGCCTTCTCTCCCAAGTCCTTTTTAGCTTCCCTTGTCTGCTTGGCTCCACCCTTCCTTGGGTGGAGCAGGGAAACTGGAACCTCTCCTTTCTTTTTTTTTTTTATATAATATATATTTTTGTTGTTATTTATGTCTTTTACATTTTGCATTCCCCTTGGGTAGCCCACCACCAATTCACCCGTGATCCATCTCCATGGTCCCTGTGTTCTTTTCTATTCCATTTTGTGCCCTTTCCCTTCCCTCC
>PVIJ01016796.1:0-31559 GCA_004024925.1 Scalopus aquaticus | reverse complement strand
TTTTTTTAAGATTTTTTATTTTATTTATACATACAAGCTGGGGTACAGGCCAGAAGCATGGGGCGGCGAGAGGGTTCACCAGAGACAGAGTGGGGAGCAGAACAGGCAGATCAGAAATACACTGCTGAAGGGAGCAGCGGGCGAGGCAGGAGAGGTCTGCTGCGCCATGTGGGATTCTCCCTGGCCGGGCATCGAACTCGCGTCGCAGCTGCCGACAGCTCCACAGCACAGCGCTCAACCGCTGCGCCACCGGGGAGGCCAAGAAAGATTTCTTGAAGGACATTTATACTCAGCTTTATATTTATTCTTATCTCTTACTTCCTTTACCATCTGATATTATGGTTATTCATGTCGTGATTGCTCTTGATTACTCTGGGCTTACCTAGAATTCTATCCATTTAGCTGACAAGATTTCCAGAGCACTATATACATGTTAGCTATTGCATTAGGCAAAAATGTGGGTGAATAGTATCCCATTGTGTTTATATACCACATCTTTATCATTTCATCTGTATTGGATAATTGGGTTCTTCCATATCTTGGCTATTGTGAATAGTGTATAATGAACATGTGGGATACATATATCTTTTCATATTCTTCAGATAAATGCCTAGAAGTAGGATTAATACGGTAATTCTATTTTAAATTTTCCATAGTGGCTGCAAAAATTTATATTTCCCCAATAATGTATGGCATCTCTACATCCTCACTAATATTTGTTAGGAAAATTTAATTCTTGTAATCAAAACAAGAGAGATAAAATAAATAGAAAAATGATTCCAAAGCAGACAAATGAATTGATTTAACCAAATAGTTTTAAAACTGTACCTTTTAAAGAATTCTTTATTTTTAACTAATTTATTAATTATACCAATAGTAAAATAAATTTTACTTGTTAGAGGAGTACTACTTATTCAAAATGGCTTGGACTGTGAAGCAAAGGTTAAGAGGAAAAACAGCTATCAGTACATAAACAAATCTCTTCTGTTATTGCCTGAAACCCACCATAGAGAAGCCCCATGTGAGAATCAGCATTCAGTGGACTGTCTGCTCTTGTAATTTGCATCATGTCTAACACTTATGGGCCACCTCTGTTTCAGCCACCTACAGAAGGAGGCTGCTTGTTTTGGAAGTGTCCCTCAGAATTCTCAAAATGAATTTTTCGTTTGCCACATAACCTTTATTTTTAATTCTTAATATCAAAAATACCCCTGCTAAATTCAAGAAATACTGAATACATGCCAATAACTAAAAGACAGGTATATATGTATATAGTGCACATGTGGGCCCAAATCCTCAGGTGCACAAATGGCTTATTTGTTCATTCAAAACACATTTTTGCTAATAACATAAATATGGAAGTTAAGCTGTTCTGCTTGTTACCCCACTAGCCCCCTCTCTGCTTTTGAACTTTGTAGATTGAATCCAGGCCACAGATTTGTAAAAAGAAATTAGATCTGATTTCTTTCAAGCATACACACACATACACAAATGCAAAAGTATATATGTACACTTAAACTAACTTTGGTGTATTTGTGTGTGTGTGTGTGTGTGTGTGTGTGTGTGTACACAAATAAACAAATTGCCCTAAACACTGGATAATTATTTTCATTAAAATCTTTGAGATTTGTTTTATAAATTATTTCTAGAATTCAGTATCATGAGACAAATTTCACAAATAATTATATATATAGGCATAAAAACAAGTCTGTACCCTCTTACAACACAAGTTTATATTGTCACCTGTAAAATGTAGTAATATGTTATACTATAAAATTATCATTTATGTCATGAAAGTAAAGCATTCATTGTTTTAATTAATCTAAACCAACCAAATTTTCAAAAATTAAGATATATTGGGGCTACTCTTTGCAAATCCTGAAACATCTTGGACTGTGAAGCTGCTCTACCTTTCTACATATACTCCCACTGTGCTTTTTCTCTTCATTATTGTCTCTTCATTTTTTCTCTTTTTCTCTCTTCATTATTTAGAAAAATAATGTGCCATAATTAATCAATATTGTCTAAGTCTTCATATCATGATGAGTCACCACAGTCAAAGGGATCTGCATTTTCCTATTATTAGTAAGCCAGACAGTGATGAGTAACAATAACTAACTTTTTAAAATATTATTCATTCATATTTATAATTATAAAATAAAACTTGATGAGTTCCTACTAGATGCCAACATGTGTGAGATGCTTCAAGGAAACTAAGATGAATTGCTTGCAATTGCCTGAGAATCCTACTAATTTTTTTAAAAGTCTTTTTTTTTTAAAGATTTATTTATTTATGCATACAAGCTGGGGTACAGGCCAGAGGCATGGGGCGGTGAGAGGGTTCACCAGAGACAGAGTGGGGAGCAGAACAGGCAGATTGACTGAAATACACTGCTGAGGGGAGCAGCAGGCAAGGCAGGAGAGGTCTGCCGCACCATGTGGGAATCTCCCTGGCCGGGCATCGAACTCATGTTGCCGCTGCCGACAGCTCCACAGTGCAACACTTAACCACTGTGCCACCAGGTAGGCCCAGAATCCTACTACTTTATAATGTGAACATAAGCTATGAATAACTGTCAATAAAAAGTGTTTGTCTCAACCATTTACAACCAAGGTGGTTTGTGCTAACTTACCAAATTGCTCTAAGTTTCAATTTGCAAAATGAAGTGAGTGGTAATAATATATTTAAAGATACTGTGTGGAGAGTAATGGAATATGAACATGAGCAATATGCCTAGTGCAGAACCCAACCACTGTACATGCATACCTAATATTTAGAACTTAAAATTTTAAAAAATTAAGTGTGTATATGTATAGACAGACATTTAATATTCAAGGAGCAGAAATGATTATTTCCAATTTTACAGAGAGCTATAGTATAAGGAAAAGACATCACACAGCACGTCATTGGCAAGGCAACATCAGGAATATCCTCAAGAGAAGCCATGTCCAAAGATAGCCAGCATTAGTCACCTTGAGTTTTTTCATTAACTCAGAATAAGACTCTCAAGTGAATTCCTCAGTGTAGGATGACTCACAAGCACTCTGGTGAAGCACAAGACACTTTTCATAGTTCGAGGCCATGTGCTTGCTTCCAGCCCACCAGCGGATGGTATCTGGCTTGCAAGGTCTGACCATGAATTAGAATCAAACACTGTGCATGAAAGAGTTTGCTTCTGTCTTTATACCTCTAGTCTTAGGCATGACCATGCTGCATTTCTCAGTCCTCACTTCCAGCAATGGCCAAAAGAAACCAACCCTTATTCTAAAATGCACTGCAGAGGGGGTCTGTATTATGTTCTTTGTGATCTTCATTAGTTTATCCTCTATGCTACAGATTGTATATGGCAAATCTCAAATGGTGCCTGTAATAAAGAAAGGCTGTCAGGTAAAGTAAAAAGAATTTTGTATTTTAAGTCATCCTGAAAACAATTCAAGTCTGGTCCCAGTTCTTTGATAATTATACTATATTATATAAATTATTTCAATGCCAGTTTCTTAATCTGTAAAATAGGAACAATGCTATCTTCTTCACAGTGCTGTTGTGAGAACTAAAAGCGGAAATGCAAAGTGGCTGTCATATAGCAGAAATTTAATAATTTGTTATTATTATAATAGGTGCCTAATTAATATCTCCTGAATAAGAAAGATCATGAAGTTAGGATAATCCTTATTGAGAACCTCTCAATTTACTTATTAAAAAACAACCACCCTTTTTTTCCCCTCTCCATTTGAGAATGACTTTTTCCCATGTAGAATTATAAAATGGATGGAGGGATTTAATTTTGGGGGGTTACAAGAAGAACTCTTTTTTATAAAAGTCCTGTTTAATGAGCGACCCGACACTCTTTTGGGTCTATCTATCTATCTACCTACCTACCTACCCATCTATCTGATATATACCTATGTATCGATAGATAGTAAGTATAATATGTTATAAATGTTTCACACATATTATATAGTTTATAATATAACCAAATACTCACTAGATGGGAAAAGAGGTATTAAAAAACCTCCTTACTATCTCTTGTAAGTGACTGCTTTAATATCAATGTGCAGAGGACAGACAACAGGAGGCTAGCCAATGAGCCGCCATATGGTCAGCTGGAAAAGGAAAAACCTCCAGGTAGGAGTACTGAAGAGTTCCAAGGACATGGCAAAGTAAAACTTCCAATCATGGCAGAAAATAACCTGGGGTGCTTAGGGCAGGGCAGTGATGAGGCCCAAGTCTTTACAACAGCAAGCCGCTACACCATGGGAAAGACATATTTTTTGTTACTGCTCCTATTTTTAAGCAAAGTGGTTGATATTGTTATTATAATTTTTAAACAAGATAGAGTTTCATGATGGGTGGGGAAAAGAGTTTTCAAAGGTATCGAAATATTAGAGGCCACACCAGCTGTGGTTTAAAATTGGGGCCATGTTATTGTCTACACACACAGCTTGCTAGTTCTGGCTTTTGGCTGTGGTGCAAACTGAAGAGACAGATATCATGCAGGTGTTGTAATGCAACACATTAAAATTACACACATCTGGGTTAGTTCATATCTATTTCCTAATGAGTAACTTTGGAGATAAATATGCCATTGTATATATAGATACTGCTATATAAATATATACACTTATGTGTACATATGCATATATCTACACACATGTACACACATACATATGGTGAAGATCAAATATATTATTAGAATATAGTAAATAATAGTCACAATTGCTATTCAAAATGGCACTTTCCCCACAGGCAAACACACACACACACACACACACACCACCTCACACATGGCCTTGACATCAAGAGCCTAGTATTTGGATTACCTTGACTCCTAGCCTAGGCTAAGATCCTCTCCTAGGAACCTTTTCTATTCTCTAAATAAAATGTATATAATTTCTCACCATCTTACTAGGCTTTTCCATATTTCTTAACTCATGGCCCATCTCTCATCAAAATATGCTTCAAGAATTAAGTGCAAGTCAAGGATTGAAACAGCAAAATAAAATCCATGTTCTCGATCCACATATACAAGCAAAATCTTCTTTTTAATGTTAACTGAAACAAAAAAAACTCACTTCCACAAAATATCATTAGCAGTGAATTTACAACTGGTTTGGAGATTTATATCAAGAACTATAAACATTTAAAATTAAATATTACACATCTATGTTTTAAAACATCTTTTAGTCATTTTTGTTAAGGGAGCCTTCAGTTTTCTTCTATGTTTCTCTGTCCTTGCCTCTCCCACATTCTCTCCTCCCTGTCCCAGTCCTCTCTAATCAGCATTCCATTTATCTCCCCTAAAATTCCCTTCTACCCAATTTCTAAAATTTAGTAATTCTAATCTCTACATTGTTCTCTCAGTCTCAACAAAGCTACTTCCTGGAGTTGGTATCTCCATGATATTTTAGCTACTTGGTTAATAAATCTATACCTTGCGAATGATTCTTCATATTAAACTCTCCATGTTCCTATAACTGTATGAGCTCTGTCTCCTAATTGGACCCAACAGATAAAGGAGATAATCTTGCTGAGCACCTACTATGTGCCTGTCCTTTGTATTTATTATATCAGATAAGGGAGAGATTATATATTAGAGTATCAGATAAATTTAGCAGCAAAGAAATGGAGTTTCTCTTCTTCTCATCCACAACCCACAGAAGAGCCCAAGTCCAAAAGGATAGTTGTTACCCTGATTCATTCAAACCCAGTAAGAGCATGTCTGCAGGGGAATTTTAGTCAATAGTATGGAAAATAATGGCACCAGCTACTGCATCCTGGACCAGTGTTGGCCAACAGAACTTTCTGCAATGGAAAGAAGTGTCTAGATCTGTGCTGTCCAATGAGAGCCACTGGACTTACATGGCAGTAGAGGACTTGAAATGTAATTACTTTGACTGAGAAACTGGATTTTAATTAATTTTAATTAAAACACTCATATGTGGTCAGTCCTATATCATTGGTCAGCAAAGTGAGATTTTTCATGGCAGAAACAAACTTGGGTTTGGTGAAAGAAGTACCTCTTGGACTTCTTGCCATACAATTTCATAGTCAACAAGACTGTTAATTTTGTGCCTAGGTGACTTGTCAATGAGCTTTCATTTATGAAAAGACTGTCAAAAACAGATCATTCATGCTGGGCCTCACCTCCACAGGTGCCAGGGAGCATCTTGCCTTGGGGAAGAAAGAAAATCTATACTCCATGATTAGTGTGTGATTATATTCTCCAGACAGGCATCAATGCCTAGTGATTTTGATGCACTTGGCTTTTATCTTGTGAGATTTATTTAAAGAGGCATACACATGCTTAGAGTCTAAGGGAATGATAACATAAATATAGGAAAGTGTAAAGGAGGCAAAAGGAAACCTGCTTCATTTGTAAAAAGATGTGCTTTTCTTTCACTACCTCCAAAATTCTACACCTGCATTTCTTCCCTTAATGAATATTTTCTCTAACTCAACTCTTACAGATTATCTTTCATTTATTCACCACCAGAGAAAGATGTCATCCACATTTCAATCCCCAATCCCCAGTTTTTCCTAGAAGAAGTCAAAAAAAGGGCAAAGGAAAAGTAATATGGACTAGGACTGGGGCATGGGTGTTTAAAAAAGAGAATTAAAAAACATTTTCATTGTATTTGTAAGACTTTATTTTTTTAAAGGAAGTAAATTTAAATAAAATAAACGTATTTCTAGATGATGGATGATGTTTGTTCTTCCTTGTTTTCCATACTCCAAATATTTAAATTTAAAAAACGAAAAGCAAAGCGATGTGAAAAAAATATCTGGTAACTCCAGATTGTATCCTGCTCCACTTTTTCTTTGTTGATATTTTCAAACATTATAATTCTAAAACAGATGGATTTTTATAGTGTCCATGTTGTTAATGTTGTCTAGTAACTCTTTGTGCTTAACTTTTTTCAAGTTCATTTAGTGTTTATTTAGAAATGTCCACTGAATGGGAGGGAGTGCTTAGAAAATACAAAATTGCCCTCAGTTTAACCCTCATCAATACATGTTCTATTTCTTTATATACATTTGCATAACACTTTATAGGCTGTTAAAAGCAGAACACTTTACTAACATGCTCACTGAAATCAAGCATAGTGTATAGGTCAAAAGTTCAGAACCAGGAGAACAGAAGTACAACTCAGTAACAAAGCTATATTCTAACAAGAGTATTTTAAGTCACTTGCTTTTTCAAATTGGCTTCAGTTTTGAATGTATTCCTTATGGGTCCCTTTGTTCATTTATATTTTTCAGATTATGTATGCCAATTTTGGTTTGGAAATGACAGTCTTTGATATCTAAGTATCAAGTAGAGCAAACCTACTCTTTTCTGAATGGTTTTGTTTCTATGGCAATAGTTTTCTGGACATTGGACTAGTTCCAAAGGTGACAAAAATAAAGGCTCTCTTCCAAGAACATCTCTAAGTCTTAGCTGAAACATGTTACTTGTGGTAATAACATTTTTTTTTTTTTGCCTGTCTCCTGTTTTGCTGGCATTTGCTATGTCACTTATTCTAAAAAGATCATAGTGGAAGTGGTAGAACTGTGTTTCAGATAGAAGAGTAATTTTAATCTTCTTTCAAATTTTCATATAGAAACTTATAAATCTAGAAAGTATGTAAGAGGCCTAAAAGATTCTGATGCAGGACCAAAGAAAACTATGAAATCAGACATAACTGCTATACAGATTCTATACAGAAATAGCATGGGGACACTGCATTTTATATAAAATACTCTCATGTTCTTGCTCATAATGGTAGACTTTTTCACTGGATGTCTTTATTTGCTATGTTTCTAAGTAGATGGCATGCCAGTCCATTAGAAAGCCATTTGTTTGAGGGAATTCTTATACAGATTTCATTAGCAACAGGCAGAATTAGAGTTTTTAAATATTAATTTAATATATGCAATATGTACAGATAAAATTTTTGTTTTATTGGATTTTCTATTTTGACTATCTCCTCTATTTCTCTTGTTTCATTAAAAACGGTGATCTGTGGTAATGCTTGTCCTCCACACACCTGAGTGAAATAGTGATTCACTGCAGTACAAATTGGGTGGGGAGGATATGAGAAGTAATAAGACAAATATAATTGGGAAACTGCCCTTCCCCACTCTAATTATTGATAATATCTTCTTATAAATAATTAAAGTACAATTTTGGCACTGACAAGAGGCAGCTTTCCTGCCTGCCTGTGACTATGCAGGTGCCTCTCTTTTTGTACTTTTCCTAATAAAACTATCTTTTTAAAATGTAAAAAAAAAATAATAATGAATTGAGTTAGCATTGCCATTCCTAGGCCATTTAAAATGAAAAAGTTTCTTCTCATTCTAAATTATTGCAATTAAACATTTTGAAAAACCTAACTTTTTACAATGGTTTTACCCAACATTTTATAAAATGTTTCAGGAGAAATAAGAACTATACCAGTTAATGATCACATTCTTAAATTGTGACGGTTGCAAAGATTCATCTCTGCTTTTTGTGAGTCCAATGTCTCCATAAAGAAGAGATACATTGTGATGGCTACAATCCAACCATGCAACTTTCTCTGAGTGTATGGTGAGTTTTCCCCTTTATGAAACGATTAAGCCAAGATAAGACTGTCCCAAAGATTTCATGGAATGCTTGCCACATGAAATGGACCTAGAAGCAATGTTATCCATCATCAAATAAACTTGGGAAATATTAAGTATGTCACACTCCTTCTGTTGATTCATTTTAAACAATGACATAGTAAAAACTCATTAATTTCACCGTGCATTTTAAAAACCACATTTCTATTAACAAACCAAAGATTCATAGAAAAAAACAGCAAAATGAGTCAATGTGATATATGGTATTGGAACATTTCTGATACAGCAGAGGTGGTTCTATTATAGCAACTGATCAAGAAATAAAGAAAAGTCACAAATAAATAATATTGAGACTAATAAAAGAGAAGTATCTATCATTACAACATATATGATTGAAGCAGAACACAAGAAACCACTTTACTCCAACAAAATTGAAAGCGAAGATGATTTTTCTGAAATACTTTGAAATTAATTTATAGAAATATTATCAAAGGTTACTGAAGGAAAAAAAAATCCCATAAATTAACTACCATTATTAAGACTAAAACCAGTAATCAAAAATCTTACTCCAAACCATTTCTGCACCAAATGACTATATATTCTTCTAAAAGACTTTAGTAATGGCTTATTAAATCTTTCTTCAACAGAAAATTTCAATCCTATAAAATTCTATTACAAATAGAAAAATAGGGAAAGCCAACTCATTTGTCTTATAGGGCTAGTATAACTTTGAAAAAAAAAATAGACAAATACTGTATGAGAAAAAATAAAAACAATATTGAGCAAAAACTATAGATCAATTTCAATTATAAACAGAAATTTAATTGAAAAGGTAGCAATGGAATTTAGCAGTGTATTAAGAACTACTACAAAATTAGTAACCATGGGTTTTTCCTAATTATAAAAATACTTCAAAAATATATTAATAAAGATTAAAATTATACACTTATAATAAGTAAATGACATCCAATACAGTCGAACATCCAGACTTGACTTTTAAAATTCTAAGAAAACTACAATAAAGGAAAATTTTTAATCTGATAAATAAGAACTGGAAATATAAAAGTAGTGTTAATATTCATGTTATCCTCAACTAATAAGGAAGAAAAAGTGGATCAAACCAAAAAAAGTGCTAAGATAATTTTGAAAAACAAGACTGAGGAGAATTTTTGTGCCAGATATTAAGACAATATAAGAATGAAGACAGTGAATAAATAACGGGCAAATATATTTAGAGTATACTTAATATGTAACAGAGATGGCATCACAGATCAAAGGTGTGAAATTAACTATCTCACATGAAAAAAAAAATCTGATGTCTATTTCATGCCAAATATACAGCTGTGTTCAGGTGGATTAAAGCCCTACATGTGAAAAAAAGACTAAGTTTTTAAAAGAATTTTTTTTCTGATATCAGATTACAGAAAGAAATATTAAACAAGTCATTAATACAATCACAACTTTTTAAAAAGACTGCTAAAAATTGATAGCACCAGAATTTCTTTCAAAGTCTCTCTAAATGAGGTTAAAAGACCAGGAACATACCAAGAGGAATTCTTGAAATTCTTATAATTTATGAAGAATTTAAATCAGATTTAAGAACTCAAAAATTAAAAAAATATCAAACAACCTGATGGAAGATGATTTAAAAAGGAAATTCACGGAAGTAATCAGAATTAATAAAATTATGAAAAGATCCTCAACCTTATTCATAAATACGGAAATGTTGGTGAATGAAATGCCAATTTGGATCATTTATATCAGCAAAGATCAAAAAGATTGCTAATGCAATGAAAATAATGAAGATGTGAGAGAATACAAATACTCTAAAGAGTAATTTGTTATCACAAAATAATTTCCAACCAGCAATGATAGGGCATGCAGAGTCACAAGGACACAGGAATATTAACTACAATATTGTGATAAATAGCAAAAATCAAAAGACAACCTCACTGTTCATCAAAAAGAAAATGAAAAGACTAGGGCATAATCATGTAACAGAATACCACAGAGCTGTTAAAATGAATGAATAATAGCTACAAAGCTATACAGTGTGGTCTATATTATGTACAATTAGTCTTTATATATTAAAACATAATGGAGAGCAAGAGAGGCAAGTTGCAAAAGGTCACAACCAATATACTATTTGTATCCATTATGAAATTTTTAAAATAACTTATTTAGATACATACAGGCTATGTTCTAAAGGCACTGAAAAGAACACTTCTAAATATAAATTACTTTGGATGGGAGATAAATGGGATTGAAGAGGAGCATACAGGTAAATTCAACTGTATGTTTAAAAATATCTCAAGAAAACATGGCAACTATTAAAAATTTGATTGGGCTAAGCAGTGAACTGCATGGATATATGCTGTGTTATCCTTTATAACTCCTTGTTTTTTCTTATTTTATAACCAAAATGTTTCAATAAGAACCAGGGGTACAGTGAGCTTGAGAGACTCAGATATAAATAAAATAGAATAAAAACAATAACATATGACTGTCCTAGCTGGTGATAATTTGCCTGAAACTCAAGGCTATGAAATCAAGGCATTTAGTTTCGTCAGAGCTAACTGAACCTCTTAAAATACCTCCTCTCTCCCCAGCATCCACCTTCAGCTTTCAACGTGGCCTGCTTACCGGGTGCTCCCTTTGTTTCCCTCCTCAACTCTATAGCAACACCCTTGTACAAAGCTTTTTAACTCCAGGAGCTGAACCTTAATCCAGTTTTTGAGTACGGAATCGTTTCCCTTGGCAAACCCATCCCTACCCATCTGTTCAAAATCCTCTCTGGATATGGGGTGGCTTTGATAGATTCCTACTGTGAACTGTTTCTCTGCAGCTACAATGAATGAGCTATTGCCACACTTCTCAATATGGATATACCCAAACATACCGGGAAACAAAAGCAAGTGCTCCTCCCACGAGTGAATCCTACTGCCCTTCTGGGTCCTGGTGCTGCCAGGTCAGGGCATCAGCTGGAGGCGGGCACTGCCATTCCTCGCCTGCAACAGTTGAAGATCCTGAAACAATGTGGAAAAACCTTCTGCTCTAATGTTTATTGAAAAAACATAAGTAGAGTACAAAATAATATCTGTTAGGTTTTAACGTCATAAAAATTACATATATGGGCCAGAACTAGAAGAGAATTGAGAGAAATGAAAATAGATTTTTTTTGAAAATGTGTCAGGATTGTGGGTAATTTTCTTCCCTTTCTTCTGCATTCCATCAATATTGTTATATGTTTGTGAAACAAGTTATTTTAAAATGTTAAAAAACGTAGAGGGTAGGACAGATAGAATCAATCAGTAATCTTTCTGGTAATCAGCAGCGAGTTTTCTCAGAGTTGATAATAGGCTTCAATTTTGCTGCCAGAGTCACAGTTTATTTACCATCCCAGGACAGCCATTTCCCACTGATCACATGCTCTGGGATAAAGAATGACAGAGCACCACTGTATTATACCACCATCCGAAATTTTAATTACAATTTGCTTTTCAAAGCCTTTTACAGATTAATTACTTCATTTGTATTGTAGGAATGGTGAACAAAGGTTACAATTATTTCAGAGGCAGTTGGTGGAGTTGGTGTGAACAAACTGCTTGCCCAAAGCTATTGGAACGTTAAGAACCCACTTGGTAGAATGACCATGGGCTTGTAAATGCTCTACCGAGAAGGAAATGAAGTACTTCTGAGGAAAGAAGTGTAACATCTGGTCAAAATGTTAAGCTTTGGCAGTAAAAAACCTTTGATACCAATTATAACTTTGCCACTGGGAAATCTTGAGCACAATGTTTGGCACATCTAAGTTTCACTGTCTTCTTTGAGGAAATGAGGATGAATTTTTACCTGAAGGAGTGACGGTCATGTGACTGAGATAATGGACATAAAACAATTAGTAAGAGACCCAGTACAGAGCAGATGCTCAGTAAATAGAAACTTTTATTTTAGACCCAGTTCTTTTTCCCTGAGCTCTATTATATGTGGTATTTAAGTAATATGGATAGAGTAGTAATTTATGTTAAGTGTGATTGACAGGGATGTTGTAGGTCTGGTGAGTGCTATTATTTGAGGAGTAACCACAGTTGTGCCTTTACAACCTAGTCCACCTCTCCTTTTCATGGATTTTTCTACCCAGAAAAAAAATCCATATATATAATCATATAGCATCAGACTGAACTGAGATCATTAGACATGTAGTTCTCTGAAATATACCAATGCAACTGTGAGTAATATTTCGATACCTCACATGTTTAGGTGGATAAATCATTCCTGAACTGGCAGTTTGTCAGATATTCTTACTAATAGAAAAAAAAAGAGAGAGAGAGAGAGGGGGCGGGGAAGTAAAGAAGGAAAAGATGGAGAAGACAAAACCAAAGGTAAGGAAGGAGAAGAGAAACCCAGTGCAAAGAGAATATAAGTCCAGTCCATTGTTATGAAGCAGAATCTGTAGGGCAATAACATAGGAGCATTAGAACATACGACTAGCAACTGTAAGATTCTCCTATTGCTCCTGCAATATCCAGAAAAACGGTGGTTTATTGCCCTCATTTTCATGTTTCCAGATTCATTTCTGTTATTCCAGATTCATATCTGTTTTTTCCACAGTTCATTTCTTCTTTTTTTCTTAAAGATTTATTTATCTATGCATACAAGAACTGGGGTGTAGGCCAGAGGTGTGGGGTGGTGAGAGGATTCACCAGAGACAGAGTGGGGAGCAGAACAGGCAGATTGACTGAAGTACACTGCTGAGGGGAGCAGCAGGCTAGGCAGGAGAGGTCTCCTGCACCATGAGGGAATCTCCCTGGCTGGGGATCTAACTTGTGCTGCAGTGGCTGTGGACAGCTCCGTAGGCTGAGACTTAACCTGTTGTGCCACCAGGGAGGCCCTAGAGTTCATTTCTGTTATCTGCACAAGTCCTGCTCAATGATCAAGGAAATAAGGAGCAGGGGAGGTGGAGGGAAGCTGATACAAGTTTAGGGAAAGCTCTTTTCACAGATGAATCTCCCCTAAGATCCTAGAAAGGCTGCACCGTATACTTGGGAATTTTCCAAACCACATTTTATTGGCACTGGTCCTGATGAGGTACAGACCATCTTAACACTCCATATAAGAAACGTTTCCCCCTCACCCCAGGTGCTCAATTTTCCTGTATCTGTCTGAACTTTGCTCATTTTACTTGGGAAAAAAAATGCAATAGAGCTCTTACTAAAGTTTTTATCTTCCTCCAGGGTATTTTTCTTCCATTTAGTTGAATAACTGGGCCCAGAAAATATTTGGAGAATGAAATTACAGTAAGAATAAAATAACTTACAGAGCCTCAACCTTTTGGGATATAACTTCATATCACTTACTCTAAGTAACTGCCGGTGTCTGGAATTGCTGTAGATACCTGTCCTGTTACGTAATTGTGAAACACCCAAAAAATATTTTACAGGCAGCTTGCAAAGTAAAGACAGGATGGAGACAAGGCCATGAACATATATGGCTGGGTCTGTTTGGAGACTACAGTTCCTCTGAGCTCTCATACTTAGGCAAGTCACGTGACACCCTCACTATTGCCCCGCTAAGGTTTTTTCCTTGGCAAACAGGGATAGTAATATTTTTCTAATTTATTTTTCATGGTTGTCATAAAAATAAATAAACCTATATGATAGTGCTTTGAGAAAAATAGAAATATGCATGTGCGTCATTACTATTTTCAGTCTTCAAGGTTCATTTGAGGACTTATTTCATTAGCATTAAGTTAGTTTTCCACAGTTGTCATTTCCCACCGTCCTCTACAAAATGAAATCATTTAGCAAGCGTTATGAACTGAATTGTGTCTCCCCCCAAATTCATATCTTGAATCCCTAGACTCCAATGTGACTGTATTTGAAAACAGAATTTTGAGGAAGTAAGTTTAAAAGAGCTCATAAAAGTGGTTCCTTAATCCAGTAAGACTGATGTCTTCATGAGAAGAGGGAAAAGAGACCAGAAGTCTTTCCCCAAACCTGTAGAATAAAAGTGCTCGGAGGACACATTAAGAAGGTAGCTGTCTGCAAGCCAGGAAGATAGTTCTCACTAGGAACTGGATTTGCTAGCACCTTGACCTTAGACTTCCAGCCTCTAAAAAAGTGACAAAATGAATGTACATTGTTGAAGCCACACAGGAGATGGTAAATTATGACAATCTGAGCTAAATAATAGAGAAAGAAAATAGGGCTACCTCATCAGCACCATTCAGGACTAGGGGTGCTGCATACTTAACCTCAAGCCATCTTCTTAACCTGATCCCTCTAAAGAAAAATGGAAACAGACCCCAAATCTCCCTCTTGCCTTACTCCGCTCTCTCCAAAGGGCTGTCTTAGTATCTGAGATTGCAGTAACTAGACACACCTTCCAGCCACTATTGGTAATCAAATAAAATACAAATCTCCAGGACATTTGTATTCACTGGCTCAATTTAAATAGCTTTCCAGTTTGAGAGAAATCTCCCAAAGATCTTATTTGGACATCCTGACCTGTTACATGCTAACCAAGGCTCTGGGATTTGAATTTTGCAGATGGACTCAAGCTGTAAGGCCATTAGTCTAGTACCTCAGTAGTCCTTGCATGATGGAAAATTTTTCCCAGTTGCATCTGAATTCTGGGCTCTTTATTTTGATAGAGATTTAAAGCTATACTAAAGTAAAATGATAGAAGTAAATGTTAAGGTTTAAAATCTCATTTTCTTTCTCCATGTTTATTAACTTGACATCCCTTGTCCTGTTGGATCCAACTACATTTCAGCCTATGAAACCACTACATGATTTACAGTAACTTCCTGTCATTTGGTTATCCATTTAGACACTGTGGACATCACTTGGGTCAAAAATAAAATGTTTTTCTAAATCTACACTCCATTTTTTTTCTTGTTTTAAGGTGCAGAAGGGCATGTTGACACAAATCCCCGACAGATGATTTATTTTTCAAGTCTTAGTGTAACCTATGCTTGTATTCAGACTGAAGAAAACATTGTTCCCCTTCATGTCCATCTCTCTGCCCATGCAGCTGCCCTCAAATGGGCTTTACTAAAACGGACATTCAAGTTAACATCATAAGGCAGGACACTGCTATGGATCTGTCAGAGCTGTGCTTTTCCACCTGTAGAAAAACCCACCTACTTCCAGAACCAAAACAGGCAGTATGAGGAGTCTTGGCTTTACCAGCTGGAGGGGTCTGAAAATAGCTGTTTAACCATAAATTCAGAATCTGGTATGCATGGTGTGAGTGCTGGGTACCTGGGGCCTGACCAAATGGTAGTCCTCTCCTTCCCTCTGTATTCTGGGCCTGGTCCACATGGGCTGGCCTGCTGCCTAGCTTCGCACTGGGACCTCAGCCATTTGCCGCGTCATAACACTCTGGACCAAGGCCCTTTATATTACCTAGCTCCTCAAAGTCTTTTCCCTGAGGAGGGAAAAAAAAAATGTTTCCTTTTCTTTCTTCCTCCTTCTACATTGCTGACAGCCACAGGCTCCCCAGCAACTGGCCAGGCTCCTGGCTGAACACAGCATCCCTGAGGCATGTCATTGCTTTATGAAGACTGAGTATGTAGTGTCAGTTTTGAATATGTCCTGGTGGGGTGATGGTTGTTTGGCTAACCAGCCCCTCTTTTTATGTCAACATATGGGATGGGAACAAGGAATTTCTCACCCTAAAAACTTTGTATAATTCTAACCCGGTCCAAACAATGAAGAATCTAGGACTCAAGAGAAAAGCTGAGGTAAGATTCTATGAATCATTCATTACTCATTAATCTAGTCAATAAATATGCATTGAATATTCACTATCTACAAGATATGCACTGTTGTTTCACGTTTAAAGAGAGTGTCTCACTTCAACATAAGTCCCCTGAATTCTACATAACAAATCTTAGCGTATCATAAAAACAAATGGCGATGACACTTTCTCCCTCTTTAAAACCACAGACTCTATATGTAGATGTTGAATGAGGAGCAGTAAAGCTAATCTTCTTCTGCAATCTACAGGAGCCACAATTAGAGAAGGGAGTCCTTACCTCAACCTTCTTTTGAATAGTTCCTATACTCCACAGAGTGAGGATTTTTCAACAGAAAAGGGATGGGAGGGGGGCAATCTCATAATGGGAAGAAAGAGAGAAAAAGTTCATGAGAGGAAATTATGATACATCCCAAAATCTTTGGGGGGAAATCTCTTGAATTTTAGCTAGTGAAATCTTTGATAATATCCTAAAAACTCTGATACTATCCAGGATCCTAGGAAATGCCCTCCTGACAGTTCTTTTATCTAGTTTTCTTGTTAATCCACATGCTACATACATACTCAGTAAAGAACGCCATGGAGACTTAAAACAATAATCCTCAAACAATGCTGTGAAAGAGTATATAATCATGAGAAATGCAGTCGGGAAGAATATAGGTTTCTCAAACAAGGCTAATAATTTATTATAATAAAATACCCTCAGCACTCTTTGGTCTTCATTTGTCCTTTTTTCACAATTTCTGTCCCCAGTGGCCTCTTTTATTTGTGAAGTGACTGATACAAAATGGAGGTGGAGTCCAGAGGCCTCATTCTGTCTCCTTTGTCTCCTCTGTGATCATTAGAACTGTTATCTCATCTA
Source organism: Scalopus aquaticus (assembly GCA_004024925.1). Taxonomy (NCBI): domain Eukaryota; kingdom Metazoa; phylum Chordata; class Mammalia; order Eulipotyphla; family Talpidae; genus Scalopus; species Scalopus aquaticus. The sequence continues at coordinate 14,352 of PVIJ01016796.1, read as the reverse complement.
TCTCTGGTCTCTATGTAGACATCATATAAATTACTTTCTCTGAATTCTTTGAATTTTACTGCAGTGATCCCTTACTAGAAGTAACAATGAAGATGCTTCCATTGAAAAAAGTATATGCATGTGTGCATATTATGTGTATACAAAGGTACATATATATTTATTTAACTTTGAGGATATAAAAGAAATATTTCCTTTCAACATTATATTAGTTTGTACTTAGAATATGAGACTTTTTAGTATAATAAACATTTGAGGGCATATGTACGCTAGATAACTTGTTAATTGCTTGATCATAACAACACTCTTAGGTGGGTACTATTATTAGGACATTAAAACAAGAAAAATTAAAGGAACATATCCAAGTTAATACATCACTAGATGACAGAGTCTAAGAATGAAACACAGTCATTTAAAATGCCAAAGTTTTAAGTTCTTAATTTTTATTTTGCTCTGGAAAGAGAGATGTGAGTAGAAAGAGGAGTACAGAGTTATCCTATGAAGGTTATTCAAGAAACAATCAAAATATGCAAATCTTGAATACAATCTGTTCACATTCCATCAGTATCTACCTACATACAAATTGCCTTGGATTTGAGAAAGTATACGCAGGGTACTGTATGAAAGTTGTCCATTCATAGTATTGATTTGGTGCCACTTTCAGCTTGGAGGAGAGGGTGTTGGAGGCCTCTAACTTGTGTTTAATCAGTACCACACACAAGGTAAAATTTAACACATACTTTAAAATAATTGTAAAGATGTTCATATTGGGGTGATAGACTAGACTGCCTGGTTAACTGGAGGTTCACCCAATTCATCCCAGTGTACTAAAGAATGCCGTGAAAATAGCAATAGAGATCCCAGATCTTGTCAATCTCAAATAGAAGTTTTCTAACTTTTATGATTTTAAAAACCAAACCAAGAGTCAGCTCTTGTCAAATGCAAAATAGCATTATTCTAACTTTAAGTACCAGTTTCAGTTGAATAAAGGGATTAATGAGCAAATTCTGTGTTACTGTCTTTTCTAGGATTGTTGCTATGAACTCAGTCATGGTTACCATTCTGATGACTAGGTTATTATCTTATTCAAGACTCTACATTTCTACCTTTTACTCCAGTTTTATATTACAGTGACAATTAAGGAAGATAAAGAGTACAGTACATGGACTTCCATTTTACTATACCTAAAGCAAGTAAAATATAATTGATTAAATTTGGAATAAAAAAAGGATTTAATATGATACACAGAACTCCCTCTACATATAATAAAAAAAGGTAGACAAGAAAATACTTCATAGCTCAGAGCAATGACAATGCAAACAATTTTCCTCCCTTAAGTCTACCATGTTCTATGCTTTGCTCAAACAAGTTCCTTATTTCTAGGCACATGAATTCTGAGGGTTCACAATTATTTTCTAACACAAACTCCTGAATGATCAGCCTGAAGAAGAAAATTCTGGAAGATATGAAAAGGAAATGAAACCATCATCCTTCGTGAAATTTTAAATTTTTCCCTGGGTGTTTTTAAACTATACTTATCTCGAGGAGAAAAATGAGAAATATGAAACATCTGAAACTTCAGGCAGAAAAAGATAAATTCTTAGGTTAAGTCAGTTGTTCAAAGGCAGTTCCTTTTGACTGTCTAATGATTTAGGAATAGAGTTTCTTCTTCTTCTTCAAGTGATTTGGCACTTTTGATTTACATTGCTTTTAGAAACAGCAGCTAATTAATTAGAATCAAATTTAGATGAATTGGGTTAGGATTCCACCCTGCTACTATGTTGCATTTTACCCTTGTAATAGTGAGGAAACAATGACTTTTATTATTTGAAATATTCTCAATTACTCTTATGAAGAGGACAGATAAACATGTTTGTATTTGTTTTTAAATAAGAAAGAAACATGCATGACAATAAGGAAAGTAATAACGTTTCTGGATGTGCAAACATGAAACCTACAAAACAAATGTTTTGGTAAAATATGTATTTTTGGCATTGATTTATTTGGCAACCAAAAGTGTTTTCCTGGGGAACGAAAGGTTTCGTGGACAAAACCTTTGTACCCTAAAACTGATTACAGAAACTGAGTAAGATGTAAAGTCAATAAGCAGATTCTACTTCTCTAGCCAAATCAGGAGATACTTATTAGGTAAAACTCTTCATTGAAATTATCTGTATGTAAGCAGTTGCATTACTCATTATTCCAGACTCAACTCATTCTCTTAGATATAGAATAGTGACACTTTGTCCAGCAGAAGGAAAAGTGTCAAGCAATTTTTTTTTGTCTTTATGTCCCTGAGCCTTAATTTTAGTGAATTTGAAGGAACAGGACCAAAAATATTTGTTACGTTATATTAAACTATACTTTATTTCCACCACCTTCCAATTAGGAGCAGGAAAAGTCTAAATAATAACAGACAAAAGTCCTTTTTTGTTGTTGTTGTTCATTCAATCCAGAAGAAAATTAAATGTCTATGAATGACAATGTAAAAGATGAAAGGGGATATTTTAAAGTTCACTTAGGAAAATAGTGGAAATAACACTTCAGGAGTCCTGTACTTGAGTGGTATCTATCATTTAGCAGTGTGATGGTTTTCCTGAGTCCAGGTCTTCATCTTGAAAACTGACCTATAATGATTCCCCATCACCTCACTGGAATGTTACATCATAGGAGTTATTCTGAGTAAAAACATTTTATAAATATTTAAGGACCAAGACATTTTATTATTAACGTTACTCTTCTTACATTTTGTTGGTGATTGCAGTTGAAGTCATTGTTGCTGTATAGCATCATGTCCATTTTCACTGGGATTCTAGAGATAACTGTCTAAGGTATTTAGTAATCTTTGTGACATACCAAACTGTTCTCATAGAACACTAGCTAATCAATAGTACCTATTTTTTTTATCCTGACAAAATAAGGGATCAGAGCATTCTAAACAATCAATGAGCATGACTCTCTTTAAATACAATTATTTTATTACTTTTCTCTGGAGTGGGTGCCCAAATCATTAAGGGACAAGGAAAGGCATTCCAACAAAACTATCCAAGAAGGCATCCACAAGCTATAACATTACAAATCAAAACTGTTACAAAGTTGGGGCTTGCAAGCACATTTTAAAAAATCATGTATCTATATCTCATATCTTCCCATTACTGCAGTGTTGTGTAACAGCAACAATTTAGGATGGTAAAAGAGTGTGGATTGGTGGATGGATGGCTAGTCAGACGAATAGGTAGAGTAAATATATAAAATTAAAAGCATATGTTTTCAGTAGCAATTTAATAATACGGTCAACTAGGACAAAGATACTTTTAAATTATACGCCTAGAAGATTGTGAATATAAATGTTTTAGCACTTACTAAAATTTTCATAGTATTTTTCTATGCATAGCTCCTTATTTAACTTAACTACATGTTGACTTTTGTTAGATTATTATATAATAGATGCATAAATTTTAACTGTACAAATAGATGATTTTTAATATATCTATAGTCCATGTAGCGAGCATTTCTATCAAGACAGGGAATATTTATGCCACTCCAAAATGGTCCCATGTGCCCCTTTGCAGTTGAGCCCCTCTTCACTCATGTCACAAAATTTTTTACCCTAGGTTACGAGAAACAGAATATGTAATTTTTTCTGAGTTTTATTCACTTAGGCAACAACAAATGCTGGAAAGGATGTGGAGAAAAACGAACTCTTCTACACTGCTGGTGGGAATGCAAACTGGTCCAACCACTGTGGAAAGCTGTATGGTGATTCCTCAAACTGCTAAAAATGGAGCTTCCATATGACCCAGCAATACCACTTCTGGGAATCTACCCAAAAGACACAAAAACACTAATCCGAAAGGATACATGCACCCATATGTTCATTGCGGCACTGTTCACAATAGCAAAGGTATGGAAGCAACCCAGATGTCCAAAAATAGATGACTGGATCAAGAAGATGTGGTACATATACACAATGGAATACTATTCGGCATTCAAAGAAGAGAAACACATGCAATTTGCAGTGACATGGATGGAACTAGAGGGGATCATACTCAGAGAAATAAACCAGAAAGAAAGAAAAATATCAAATGGTTTCACTTACAACAGGAATATAAGGACATCAAATAGGAGAGAAACACTCAGCCGGGGCGGGGGAGGAGAGGTGGTAAGGGCACAAAATGGAGTAGAAAAGGACACGAGAGACCACGGAGATGGGTCATGGGTGAATTGGTGGATATATATATATTTTTTTTTTTTAATATCTTTACTGGAAAAAAAATTGTTGAAACTAAAATGTCATTTTAAGGAGCAAAATGAGTTAGTCTCTTCTTGAGATTCCTAGATGTCTTCCTAGGCCCCCATCTGTCTGAGTAGCACCAGCACAAGTAGATGACATACTGATTGGAGTCAGATAAGGAGCCAGGAAAGGAGGAGGAATCAGCCTGTTATTCCATCATCAGAACGTTTGGAGGCATGAAGTTAATACTCCAATCTATAGGGCCACAACAACATGCAGTGACTGCTCATGCTTAGGCTTTCTGGGAAAACTAATGGAACTTGCTGGGAGTAGTCAGCAATGACAGGTCCCTCCCAAGAATTTCCTAAAGCCAGGGCATGTTTTTCTGGGGCTCACTTCCCTACTGTAACAGTAGGAGTACATACCTACAGGAGTAACTCTGCCTGAGGAACCTTCCAGGAGTTGGCAGTGGCTATAGCTCTTGCCTGGGATTTACTTTCAACCAGTTCCAGCAATGCCAGGAAACATCCTTCCCTCTGTGCCCGGGTGCAATGGGCTTCCTAGGATTCACTCACCCCCAGTGTCCCTGGGAGTATGTGTCTCCTAGGGAAATCTGTCTTTTAAACTTACTAGGAGCAGGTGGTGGTAATAATTCTAGGGGTCTTCTTTGTGCTAAATATCATGGACCTAAGAAGCACCTACTCTTCCCCAGTCAGTGCTTGACAGACTTCTGGGCACCATGCCTGCTACTGAGACTGTAACCACTAGAAATCATAACCCACAGGCACTCTGTTCTTCCCTGAGCCTTAGGGGGAAAACCGTGCTTACAAAACTAGGCTACAACTATGGAGGGAGTTGTAGTGTCAGAGTTGGGTGATATCTCTACCCAGGAAATCTGCCTGGAGCTGACTGATTGCAGATCCTACCCTCAGATCAAGTGGTACATCATATATCAGATAAAGGGTCAAAATCCAAGTTTTGGAGCAGAAGATCTGAACAGGCTCTTCAAAGAAAACCTACAGATGGTCAATGAGTGATGAAAAAATGTTCATCATCACTTATCAGGTAAACACAAATCAAAATCAGAAATATTATCTTACACCTGTTAGAATGTTTATCAAAATGACAAGAAACAGGGTCTCCCTGGTGGTGCAAGGGGTTGTCTCAGCACTATGAGGCTATCAGCAGCCACTACAGCATGATTTTCATCCCCAGGCCGGGAGCTAACACACATGGCTCAGCAGACCTCTCCTATCTCACCCACTGCTGCCCTCAGCTGTGTACTTCAGTTATTCCACCTGTCTGCTCCCAGCTTTGTCTCTGATAAATCCTCTCACCCCCGCCCACACCCCACACCTCTGGCCTACACCCCAGCTCTTGTATGCATAAATAAATAAATCTTTAAAAAAATGATGAGAAATATAGTGTTGAGAGATGTGCAGAGAAAGAAAGCCTTATACACTATTGGCAAGAATGGTCCAGCCTCTAAGGAAAACAATATGGAGTCTTCTTAAAATATTAGAAATAGATCTACCATGTGGTCTACCAATTCTACTCTTTAATATCTCTCTGAAGAACATAAAAACACTCATTTCAAAGTATATATGCACTCCTGTGTTCATTTTATCAATGTTTCCATAGTCTAGATATGGAAAGAACCTAAGTGCCCAAGAACAAATTACTGGATAAGGAAAATATGGTATATATTCACAATTGACTACTACTTAGCTATAAAATGAAAAAGATGAAATCTTGCCATTTGCAACTACATGGACAGAAAGTGGAGGAGTGTATGCTAAGCAAAATAAATCGGAAGGAGGAAGACAAACACCAGATGATTTCACTTACATATGGATTATAAAGAAAGAAAGCAATTTAAGAGACCCAAACAAACCCTTGGAATCTGACTGCAGAAATAAGGTTACCAGAAGGGGACACAGAGGGAGCAAAGGGTGGGAGGGGTCCAGTGGATTGTGGTGGAGGGTTCCTCGTACTTGGAGGTGAGGGTGAAGCATGGTGTGGTTACAAATATTTGAGGAGGGGCCTCCCCGGTGGCACAGCGGTTGAGCGCTGCGCTGTGGAGCTGTCAGCAGCGGCGACGCGAGTTTGACGCCCGGTCGGGGAGATTCCCACATGGCGCGGCAGACCTCTCCTGCCTTGCCCACTGCTCCCCTCAGCAGTGTATTTCTGATCTGCCTGTTCTGCTACCCGCTCCGTCTCTGGTGAACCCTCTCGCCGCCCCACGCCTCTGGCCTGTACCCCAGCTTGTATGTATAAATAAAAAATAAATCTTAAAAAAAAAAATATTTGAGGAGGAGTGAACTGGTTACATTACCTCAATTTTAAAAGAGAAGTTTGTTGATGAGTAGTATGCATTTCATATGAATTAACTACAATATTGCTTATTAATTCTCAGGGGAACATTTTTTATTACTAAGAATAAAGTTATTATGAACATTTATATAGTATACAAATATTCATTTTATTTAATATAAAATATTGCATATTTTAATATAAAACAGCATTTACTAATTTTTAAACATTTCAGAAATATTTTAAATGTCTGCTAACTTTCATTCAGTGGATACACCATGATTTACTTAAATATCCTTTATAGTTGTGTATTTAAATTGTTTCTATTTTTGTTCTTTTATAAATAATAGTACAAGGAACATCTTTGCTTTTTCTCTACTCAGAATGTCAGTGAAGTTTTTCAGAGCCGTGCAAATTCAACACATACAGAAAAATTTAAAGAAATTCATGATAATGTTCTTTTCATTATTTGATCATAGTATACATTAAACATTGGACATTACACCAGGATAATTAAAAATGAATTCTAAATGCTTTCTAAAGAGTTCCCTCTCTTCTGAAGAGTGTTAGGTTTGTTTGTGATTCTTTTTCTCCTTTTCAATTGACAATTGCCTTGAATAGAAATAGCAACACATCTCAGCTCTCTGGGTTAATTGTAAGGAAAGCAACTATTCAATGAAGTGAAATGTAGGTGTTGAGCATTGCTAATTTTTTTTTCTTAAGCTTCTGAAATGGGCTTTTGGAACATCAACATGGCAGTAGTGCCCTACAAAAATGAAGCAAAATATAGAATAACAAAAAGAAAAAAGAAAATTATTTTTGGAACCAAGAGAATGATCAAAACAAAGTATCAATGGTAGAGCCTATAATGATAGAACTCTTGGGGACTGAGGGATTTAAAATGCACTGTATTTATGCTTACTGAAAAATTCATATACATGCCTTCCCTAGTCTTTAGACAAACAATATACAGAAAGTATGTTTCTGTTCTAATTTAATCAGTGTCAGTTTTATAAGTCAGAGAACAATGAGTTCATTTCCATACTTTATCTTAAGGAAGAAGGTCATTCTTAAAAAATTAACTCATGCAGGTAGATAATGTTCTCCAATTTCTCCCTATATTTTCTATACCAAGAAATGGATTCCTGAAACACCCATGTACCTCAACTCTTTGCAGTTACCGTGATTGTACTCATCTATTCTTGATAATATATCTTATCTTTCTCTCAGGAATTACATAGCATATCATTGGATTTTATCTATCCAATCCATATTTTTCTTCTTCTGAAGTTTCAGGGGACTGTTTCTTACTGATATTAGGTATGTGGGTCTGACACAATTGCTACTCTAAATGCCAAGTGCTATGGATTTGTGTAGCCCCAAAATTTACATGTTGAAATCTACTTCCCAATGTGATGATATTTATGGTTGGGACTTTAGGTAGTAATTAGGTCACGAGGGTGGAACCCTCATGATTCTGATCAGCAGTCTTGTAAGTAGAGGCAAAAGAGAGGTAACCTATCTCTCTCTCCCTAGTACATAAAGATAGTCAGAAGTCAGTCATATGCAAACAGAAAGAACATCCTTATTGGAACATAACCACGCTTGCACCTTAATCTCAGACTTCCAGAATTGTACAAATAAACTTCTGTTGGCTAAGCCACACAGCCTATTTTCTCCTTTTCTTCCTCCCTTCCTTCCTTTTTGTTATAGGAACGCAAGCAGACTAAGACCGACACATAGTTAGTCAATGGAGATCACAAGACCCAATGGGTGATTATATTTAACCACATACCTAGTCCTGATGATTAGCTTGAAATGATAGTAAATCATATAAATTACGATAGACCTCTTCCCTATGACATCTTTATTAAGAGAAGCCCCACTCCACTAATGTATTGGATTTGATAAATAATCTCACGTAAGAGGTGATTGCTAAATTTTCAAGAATTTCACAAACCAGTCAATACATGTCCTATAACTTAAACTCATCCATAGTCAGAGTTGTTACACTATAAAAATTGGGACCTGCTTATTCAATAAATATGATATGCCACATTAACAAAATGAAGGGTAAAAACTGCACTGATTATCTCAATAGATGCAGAAAAAAATCAATAAAATTTAGCATTTTTCATGATAAAAACTTTCAAAATATTAGATATGAAATGCATATCAAAATGATAGAAGCTATATTTGACAAACCCATAGCTAATATCAAATTTAACCAATAATGTTAAAGATCTGTACACTGGAAATTATAAAACTTTGATAAAAGGAACTGAAGACACAATAATTGGATAATATTTTGTGTTCATAAACAGGGAGACTTATTAAAATGTCTGTATTACTCAATGTTATCTGCAGCAGTGCAATCTCTATCAAGATTCCTGTGTCATTTTTTTCATAAAATTTAAAAAAAAATCTGAAATTCATATGGACAAGGACATCACAGAAAAAGAAAACTAGAGACCAACATCTCTGATGAACTAGAGGAAACTATGCTAAGTGAAATAGGTCAGAAAGAGAAAGAAAATATCAGATAATTTCACTCATGTGGAATATAGAGAAACAAAGTGTCAGGCAAAACCAAGCCAAAAAACAAACCCTAGACATCTGACTACAGAATTGAGGCTACCAGAAGGGAAGGGGAAAGATAACTATCAAATATCAAAAGACAGAGGGGCAATGGTGGATAACTATGTGTTCCTTGATGGTAGGTGTGGTGTGGTAACATACATCTGAAGGATGAACCAATTCCTCTGAATCTGCTGCAGATTGTAAACCAGTGTTAAAGCAATTAAAAAACAAAACATTTTTAAATGAAAATACATGTACACACACAAAAACAATTTTTATATAGAACCAGGAAACAAACACAAAAAGGCCAAAACAATCTTTAGAAAAACAAACAAAACTGTAGGCATAAAACTTCCTGATTTTAAGCCAGATTACAAAATTATAATAACCAATATAACATGATAAAATCATAAAAACAGACACACATAGATAGATCAATGGAACAGAACAGAAGCCTAGAAATAATTCCATGCATACATGGTCAATTAACTTTTTTTTTTTAAAGATTTATTTATACATACAAGCTGGGGTACAGGCCAGAGGCATGGGATGGCGAGAGGGTTCACCAGAGACAGAGTAGGGAGCAGAACAGGCAGATCAGAAATACACAGCTGAGGGGAGCAGCGGGCGAGGCAGGAGAGGTCTGCCACACCATGTGGGAATCTCCCCGGCCCGGCATCAAACTTGCATCGCACGCTGCAGACAGCTCCACAGAGCAGCGCTCAGCCGCTGCGCCACCAGGGAGGCCAAGTCAATTAACTTTTGACAGAGGTATCAAAATATACAATGAAGGAAGAATAATCTCTTCCATAAACGTTGTTAGGAAAACTGGATGTCCACATTCAGAAGAATGGAACTGGGCAACTCTCCTACATTACACTAACAAATCAACTCAAAAGGGGCTAAATAATTGAACCTAACATCAGAAATAAAATCCCCAGAAAAAATTATTTTACTTGGATTTTTCCTAGCAAAAGTTTTGAATTTGACATCAAAATAAAAGAAACAAAAATAAATGAGAACATGTCAAGCCAAAAAGCTCCTTCATGGAAAAGCAAATTATCAATAAAATGAAAAGGCAACCTATGAAAAGTATCCACAGACTACATATCCAATAAGGGGTTAATACATAAGATATGAAGAAATCATAAAAATCAACAGCAAAAAAAAAAAAACCCAATTAACAAATGGACAAAAGACAAGAATAGACATTTTTCTAAAGAAAACATACCTATGGCCAACAAGTAACTGAAAGGTGCTCAAAGTCACTAATCATCAGGGAAATACATATTAAAATGATGTGCACTGAGGTATCATATCTGTTTGAATGTCTATTATCAAAAAGGCAAGAGGTAACAAATGCTGCACCAGATGTAGAGAAAAGGGAGCTATTGTTATCTATGGATGGAAATATAAACTGATAAAATCGGCATGGAAAAGTATATGGAGTTTCCTGGAAAAAAAAAAAGAACTACCATAAAATATAATGATTCCACGTTGGGATATATATCTAAAGGAAATTAAATCATTATATCAAAGATAGTTCTGTATTCCCACGTTCATTGCAATGTTACTTACAATCACTAAGGTATGGAAATAACCTAAGTGCCTAAATGCCTATCCATGGAGTAAGGGATACAGAAAAAAAGAGGTACATATACACAGTCAAATATTAATTACTCAGCCTTCAAAAAGAAAGTAATCCTGCCTTTTTCAACATCATGGATAAAATTGGAGGGCATTATCATAAGTGAAATAAACCAGACAGAAAAATGCAAATATTGCATCCCATCGCTTACATGTGAAATGCACTTTTTAAAAAATGAAATTCATATGAACAGTGTAAAAAGAAGGTTGCCAGAAAATGGGGGTGAGGGGAACAAGGAAAAGGCTAATAAACGGGTACAAACTTTTATATAGAAGATAAATAACTATTCCAGATAGAACTTTCCTGCCATTGGGCCTAAGACAAGTTGCTTAATCTCTCTGTATGTGTATCTGTAATGTGGAAATATTAAAGTTAGCTGGTACATTGACTGTCTACGAGGATTATAAAAGATCATATATGGACAGAGTACCAGGGAAATAGTAAGTAACCACTCAATAAATATTTAAATAAAATGAAGTAATTGAATAGAAAGTTTAAAGACATATGAATTTTATCCCTGAACAGACAATGATGTCTTTAAACTTCTTGATGAGAAGATAGAAGGGAAATCCAAAGAAAACTCATCTAGTGGTGGTAAACATGGATGTGTTGACTAAAATGTTTCATAAACTTTTCGTAAGAACTCTCCTCATTATAGGAAAGAAATTCTCAGTGTTTCCAGGGCTTTGGGTGGATAAGCACTACTTAGCTTCTGCACCCTCATGACAAGCATATGCATGCCTAAGGATAAATATTATGAAATATTAAGATTATTACACTGTCCTCAATTACTTCTTTATACCTTGTATATATTTTGATGGTAAAACGGGGAAAAATTCAGAATCTACATAAAAGATTGAAGTTAATCTAATAAAAAACTGGGATTGCTAATACAGCACAGAGGTGCCAAAACTGCACGGATAAGTGATTTTGAAAACCATCAAACAGACATTCCACAAGGTCAAACAAATGCAGTGTGTCTAAAAGTAATGAGTGATTTTAATTTTAGTCCAACAGTCATTAAAATGCTTAAGAGAAAGAGTTACTTTTCTGCTGGCTTCTATTCTTTATAGGAAGATGTCATTATACATATAAATTTCATCCTACCTTTAATTGTCTTGGTTAACTTCAAACACTTTTTGAAAAAATTCTTCACATACCAGAAAACAAAATCTAGTCTGGGCTTGGAGTCACGTAGGGTCAAAGAAGAAGGTGCGCAAAGTAAGCTACTAAAACAGAAAGTAAGGAGTCTCAGTATAAAAATATCCATTCCTTTTCTCTCTCCTTTTTTTTTTTTTTTGAATGTAAGTAATATCAGAGTATGTTTTCAAAACCTATGTGAGTTCAGTCTCAGATTTTGTACCTAATAGCGATGATTTTGGAAAGTTACTTCATCTTTTAAGCTCATCTAAACAATGAAGAAAAAAATAAAACCTCAAAAACAGGTTATGAATATTAAACAAGATGGTGCACATGAGATGGTGCATGTAAAATGTTCAGCATGCTGAAAGTATGCAACATTTAGCTGTAGATATCTGTATTCCGTATTTCTTAGTTGTGCTTACTTGTTTTGTTTTGTTTTGTTTTTAAATCTTGGACCCATTAAAGATGAATTGAAAGTTCAATCACATATTTTTCTACTCAAATCCCAGGGATCATGTGACTTTTCAGCATAGGAATGAGCTCAGTTACCATTTTAACCTCAGTATCTGGGACAGAGTACATGAATTAAATAAGTACAGAACTTTTGATTTTCTTTTTCATAACCAATAAGGCTTTACAGGTAGTTGTGATTTTCCACAGGCAATCTTAAATGGAATTCAATATTCTCTTCACTAACCAATTGAAAATTTGCTTTAACAGACCTTGGTAAAACAATGGATGTTTTGCTGAAGATTCAGAAAGCAGCAGAAAAGGGGGATTTGTATTAAACAGCATGCATTTTCTTTTCAGTCATCCCTGATCCCTCTTCAAATTTGTACAGTCCTCTTTCCAGCAAGACTCCCGTATCTCACTCTTCCAAGGGTCTTTCCTCAGAGACACTATCTCTTTCATATATGAAATAATTTAGCTTCTATAATTTGGAAGCCAAATTTACTTAACACTGCTTTTGAGGTGAGTAAACAAAAGTTCTTCCATGTTTCCGGCTTCACCCACACTAGATGTCATACTATAAACCACAGATTCTATTTTCCCTGCAACTGTGTGGCAACCATGGACTCAAGCTGTTGAGGGAGGCACACTCTGAAAGGAATTCTGTCATCAGTCCATGCAAAGGGAAAGTAAGTGGACTCATAGAATGAAAGTTTTTTTTTTTTTTAGAATTAGCGAGTATGCAAAAAGAAGAAAGGATATTCTTAATAAAACTCCCCAAATTACCCATTCCTTCATGGGAAAATACTCAAGCAGGCTCAATTAGAGATTGCTAATGCTGGAATATTTGCCACAAGTCTAAGTAACCTTCTGGCAAGGAGCCACAAGGAAAGGGTTAGGGAAGTCCCAGAGAGCTGGGATAAAAGGAGAGATGCAAAAATCACAGTACAAATCAAGATAACAACTGCCACTATCTCTGCCAAGGACAGCTTCCCCAAGTGTCTCACCCATGTGTCTCTTGCAAGTTTCTCTTCCAAGTGTCTCTATGAGTCTCTCCACGTGTGCTCAAATTCTCCTTCCCAACAGTACAAAGGTATAAGTTGGGGCCACAGAAACCAGGATGACAAAGTTTGCATGTGTTCAGTTATAAGCCAAACATGGCTGCTTAACTCCCCCCTAGTTCCCAGTGACCACTCCCCATCCCCATTCAGGAAGTCAGATTTGTGGCATGCTGGGAATTGTTACACCCTTGCTTCTACTTCATCCTTTTCCTATAAAAATTATATTCAACATGTAATAACTGTCACACTAGACTAAACCATATGAGAACAAAGACTGTCAGTCAAATTCACCACTTTAGCATCAACCTTGAATATAATGACACCTCAGTAATTGTTTATTTGCAATGCATGTCACAATAGGATAAATCAGCTGTCCCTTTTGTAGGCAGTATGTACTTTACTACGAATATGCTCTTTATCTAGTAACCTTGCATGCAGTGTATGCATGTATGTGCATGTTTGTACACATGTATGTATATTGAGGAAGAAGGGTTATAATGTTTCTCACATTTACAATAATGTTTTCTTTAATATATTTATTCATCAAAATCTTGACCCAATTCTGTTATTTAGCTAAGAAGTAAAGACAGCATACCTCACTCCAGATATTGAATCAAAAAAATTATAAATTAGAGTTTGATCAAAGAAAAACAATGTTTTTGGTAACAATAACTACTACTACTGGGAAAGAAATGAAGAAAATTTTTGACATTTCAATTTGCTTTAGATTCTTTTTTTTTTAATATATATTTTTATTGTTATTTATGTCTTTTACATTTTGTATTCCCCTTGGGTAGCCCACCACCAATTCACCCGTGATCCATCTCCATGGTCCCTTGTGTTCTTTTCTATTCCATTTTGTGCCCTTTTCCTTCCCTCCCTCCGCCTCCCTCCCCCCCCCCCCCCCCCCCCCCCCCCCCCCCCCC